>JAOEGS010001818.1:100479-129022 GCA_025447755.1 Corythornis vintsioides | reverse complement strand
CCCTACACTCACCTTTAACATATTTATAGACATTGATGAGGTCCCCCCTCAGTCTTCTCTTCTCCAGGCTAAAGAGCTCCAGCTCTCTCAGCCTCTCCTCATAAGGGATATGCTCCACTTCCTTACAAAGGTAATCTTGTTTAAATTTGCTGTAACTAATGTGCAAGCCAGTGACCCCACTCAGAGGAATAAAGTCAGGTGATGGGGATGTGAAGGGCTTTGGTCCTACCAGCATCTGCCTGTGTCCTGTAGTAGTTGGCATATGGGGAAAAAAAAAAGGAGGTGATAAAAAGGTCTTAACCAAAGAGCAGAAAAGTGAATGCTGGTTTGAAGCTGATTTCATGCCTGCAGCTGAAGCAGAGAATATCGAATGTCAGAAGGAAGTTTATCCTCAAAAGCTTACCAGCCCTGTTTTGCACAACAAAGAGATCTGGCTAGTTCAGATAAGAGGTGGAAGAACATCCCAGGCTTATTTATCTGAGGCACTCCAGCCTTCACTAAACATCTCCATTCCTAGAATGATGCAAGTCCCTTGACTAAAACAACGTGGCACACTACCAGAATACTTCAGTTTCCACTATGCTCTCTGGATGTCCCACCCCTAGAAAGCCATCAGAAAACCTAATTTTGCCCTCTCAAGTCAGCAAAATTCCCACCAGCCTCAGTACTACCAGTACTAGGCGTAGATAAATACTTTCTATCCATACAGAGGTTGTCTTGTCCAGTCATTCTCAACAAGGGGAGATATTCCCACACACATTTCTTACCTAAAGTTTTTCTTTGGCTTTGTTTATACAGCGATGCAAACACCTGGCATGGAAGGGGTTTTTAATTCCTGCTGCTGGAACAACAACTGTTCACAATAGTTGAGAAGACTATTTATCAATAGGTCCATGTGAAGAAGGACAACCTTGTCATGGCATAGACCTTCCTTTCCCTTTAAAACCTTGCACGCTTCAGTCAAGTTCTTGTCTCTCCCCACCTATATGTTCAACCTTTTTTTAATATGCTGACATGAAGACTCTGCTTGATCAAAGACCAGATCCCTGTATAGCAAACATAAGTCTGCAAAGAGAGAATTCACTTAGCTGTCTTCTGCCAACCCATTGGAAGGACTCCCTAGGCTTTCTTCAATAATTCATATAGGGAAAATCTTTCCTGCTCACCAGACTTACAGAGATGTCCCAAAAAACAACCCTGACTTAGTGAAATGTCACTTATCAATCACAGAGATGGAGCAGCTCCCAGGAGAGCTGAGCTGCAAATCACCTGCTTGAGTCTCAGTACAGTAAAATTGCTGTTCTGTTCCTGGCTAAAAATATAGAGAAGGCACAAGTTCAAATGCACATCCAAACGTCGTTACTTTTTTTCCTACTGAACTCCAAATTATATCCTCACATTTACCCCATCTTCTGTCACCCTGGGGGTGTCAGACCCTCACTGTCACCTTCTCCTCTCATCTGGCACCTGGCTCCTGCCAGGTCTCTTCAACACTTAAAATTCTCTCCTTTACATTCTTGTGTATGTGAATTAGTTAATAGTTTCTTACAACATTTTCACATCTTTGAATATTTCACCCTAAGGTATCCTTCTAGTGCCTATTTTCATCTCTTTCATTTGGCTCTTAGACTTCAACTAATTTAGCTTGAATAATCAGTTAATCTGATTTATTTCATATGTAAATCAATCTGTTGTATTGTTTGAAGACATTTCAGCTATTGCTTCTATGCAAAATGCTACACATTATTAAGTTTCATTCTATGGCATCAGCACAGTTAAACTTATTACCTAGTTTGTTTCCCTTGCAAATCAGATTCATCTTCTAATAAGCTAAAAATTAACAATGTAGATAAGGGTCTTTAGAAACGTGTATTCATCTTTACCAAAATCAAATCGTACAGTTGCAATAGAACAACAATCATTTTATACATTGTGGTAGGAAATGACACAACTCCAGGAATTTCAGACATTAACTATCATTTTGCTAAGACTGCTAATGATCACAATACACAACATAGACATTTCCCCTAACACTGCAGAGAATCTACTACTGTAGATTCCTGCATAATCTTAAAGCCTGACCTGAATATTGTTCCCCGTTTTCTCTTACCTCACATATAAAAACTGCATTTCAGCAGTTTGCAACTAATCAATTAATAGGTCACTCATAGAACTGTGATGTAGTCAAATGTTAACATGAGATGCAAGTGACCTCCTCCCATTGCTGCAAAACCTTTGCAGTAGTGACTTAAGTAGGTGAAAAAAAATTAACCAGCTTTCCTAGGATCTCCATGAGTGAACATCCTACTCATAAACAGTAAAACTTCACTTGCCTTCTGGAATAGCACAACATCAGTCTGTCACATATTAGGGATTTCCCATTCATACTGTTAACACACCTCAGACTCAAACAAATACCAGTAAATAGCAGGCTTGTTGAGGAAAGAGAAAATATTTACTTAGTGTTAGTCTATATATGGAATAATATGCATACCAGAGAGGACAATTCTTTTCTTGAAACTATGCTTATTCTAAGCTTGCTTGCTCATTACTTCGCACAGAGAAGCAGGACTGTGAATTTAGTGTGTACTCCTGACCCATTTTTTCAGAGGATGAACTTTGTGAAGAGCTGCTCAGATTTTATTCCCTCAAGCCAGCAAATAGATTGTTTTAAGCTCCAACCTTGTCAGTTTTCAGGAAGCTAAACTGCTCTGTATCTGGATGTTGCCCTGAAAAAATTAGAAGCTGTAGGTCATGGTCTGCACCAAAACTGGTGCCAATGATACCGTGGCAGATAGTCACACATCTGAGTCAGATCTAAATAAATTTGGCTAGATCATGTCAGAAGGGTACAGAGCCACCAGAAGTGCTGTCTTTTAGATTAATCATTAAAGTTCAGTCCTTGCCTCATCAGGTACGTTAAAGCTAGTCCCTCTGTGTGCTCTTTGTGGGCTACTAACTATGATGTCCTTCATAAATTTCAGCCTAGTGAAAGATGACAGGTACTCGTGTACACACTGGCAGGAAAAATGTATTTTTTGTTTCCTAGGAACCTGCAGTCGAGCCCTTCTCTGTTTTTTTGTGTGTCTTGTCTTCAGCAAAGAAAGATTTCAATTTTTTTACAAAGTAAAAATTCCCTTCAAAATTTCTGGGGTTGTCACTTATTTCTTGTGGAAAAAAAAAATTAGCATATCTCTGGCAGGGGTAAAAAAAAACCAAAAGAACCAAACAAAAAAGTATCTTATTTATTAAAGTCCCATATCTAAAGGACTATGAATTATTTTAATGACAAAAAGTACTTTTCAAAGCTCTCATCAAGAAAAAAGAAATTTAAAAAAATCAACAAGTCGTGGCTGTGGAGGGACTTAGTGCTCTTAAACAAAGGCCACCTTTCACCTCACAGACCTGCCTAAAGCAGTCTGAATTTCTTCCTCAGCTCACCATTTCCATGTAACTGCTGCTCTGGGATGCCAGACCTAATGTTTAAATACTTTTCAGCTGATATAGATACCTTTTTTACGCTGATACAAGTATCTTTTTTTATGCTGATACAGGCCAGATGGGCTGCAAAATGCCCATCAGAACTTGCTGACCCTCCTGCAGTCCTCTTGTTCTCTGTGGAGCTATTTATTTTTGTGGAATTGGTGGAAATCCAGGAGCAAAAAAATAAATTAGAGAGCACACTGCAATACCGCTGGGCAAGAATGAGGTGTTCACACTTCTTCTGGAGGCTATAACATCTTTACAACCAGATTCATTAACACCGAGAGGGTGGTTTGGCTTAGTAATTTTTGCAATGAGTTAATAAATCTATGTCCACAACATCATACTACCCCAGAGAACTCAAACCCAGTGGTCTTCCCAAAGCTATCTAGCTTCCAGAGCTATGTACAAACTCATCTCTGTAATTATGTCTGTGAGAGACAGACCAGGTAATGAATGATAGAAATGAGTTAGAAGGGGGAAAGGACACAGTAACACCCTTTCAGCTCAGCATTCAGGGAATGTGGTCATCAATGGGCAAGAGCAAAGACAACAAACCCAGTAGTGTAGCTCTCGTCCCTATTGCCCACTCCATGGAATCAACAGGAAGAAAAATTGGGTGCCAGGACCAGAAGGGAATTGCTTCTTCTTATAAAAACTGCATTTTTAGCCCTGTCCAGAGACCATGATTTCCAAGGAAGAATCTGTGTACCCTCTCTGACCTCTGTGGAAGGTGGTAGCAAGCAGCAAGTCTTTGTAATTACTAACTTCATGTCAGAAGCAAGGAAGGCAGAGTGGTAATGATGGTAGAAGTTACTTTAAGAAGTCATGATGCCAGATCCCAAGCTAGGAAGTAAACAAGTATGTTAGGACAAAGAGAAGATACCATGATTTAATAGATGCTAAGGAAAGAGGCTCTGGTCTTTTCTATACAGACGTGTCTATGGAGATAACCTCCAGCCAACCTGAAGGGTCATAAACCATAACAATAGTGGTCTGTGCACTTCATTAATGACTGAGCAGAGTTTGCAAAGCTTTCCTACTCATGGTGGAAATTAAATATTAGTTACTCTTTTATACTGGGCGGCAGCTGGCTTTTGGGTAAATAATGAAAATCTCTCTCACACTGGCAACAAATTCAAAAGTGATTACTGATTTGTAAAACAGCAAGGTTGAAAAAAAATTTAAAAAGAAAAGAGAAAAATAAAAGGAAAAAACCCTTTCAAGATTATTCTGTTTTTAAATTACACCCTTCTTATTCCCTTAGTGCCAGTCCAACAATTGTCCAACTCTCTTCTTTGTAGATTAAACCCCATGAAGAAAACACTTTTCCCTTTTCATCATAAAAATGCAGGTATATAGAAGTACTGACCCTATGAATCAGAGGTCAATTATTATTTCTAAATGTGGGCTTACAGACAAGCAAGTAGATGCTGGACAGACCCCAAAAGGCTGTGTACTGTGTTCTGGCTGCCTATTACAGTCATTAAGTAGGTGATTCATTGACTAGTATTTAGGACTGCCAGACTGTGCCTCTCTTTGCAGTGAAGAGGAAGAAGGAATTGCAACATCAAAGTCAGGCACTCACAGTTGGCCATCTGCCTAACACTTTGACTTATGTCCCTTTGTTGTCCATGGATTGGGGTCTCTGATGATGTGTTCTGACCTACCAATCATCCACGCTGTTCTAGATGCTTGTGTTCATACTAGGGGCCCTTCGTGGCAGTAAAACCAGCCCTATCTAAACTGGGATGTGAACAAAGCACAGAAAGTCACTGCAAACAGTATATGAAGGAAGGTTGACAATGCTGTATAGAAGAATGGCAAATAAACCACATTTGATGCTGTTTTCTCCTGCTGTGGCTTAGGTTTTATGGGCGGCAGCCTGCAAGCCCATAGCAACGCATGACACTCCTCACTCCCCCAGCAGGGCTCAAGGACTGACTTCAAGGGGCTTTGCTGAAGTGAATGAATATTATTGATCCCCATTTTCCTGAAGAAATAGAAAAAAAGAAACCAAACACAACAAAAGCCAAAAACAAATGGTTGCTCCCCAGAGTCCCACTTAACACAGAGGAAGAGCTGTAAACTGGCCTGCTCCCAACCTCCAAAGCAGCATTTGAAGCCAGGACTGCACTGATAATCCTGTGCTTAATCCACCCCAACATGGTATAGTAACAGGCAATTAGCATGTCTTTGTTGCATGAGCTCTCCTGCAGTGTATGCAGGGCTGTCAAAACCACAGGTCTGCTGTGATGCTCTCCATTCAGACCAGGAATTAACCCTGGAATAGAGGGAGCAGTGGAAGTGTTTTGGCAAAGCTGCTCTTCCCTCAAGAGTCAGATTGCATTGCTTCCTGAACAAGCCCAGCTTGTAATTGTACAGCTACGTGTTCATGTGTTTCCATCTCTCACTCTTGTCACTGGGCTGTGCAAGACCTGCCAGATTTCACATGCCAAGCACAAGACCTGCATGCTTTAGTCCTGTCTCCATCTCTGCTACATCAGGCAGTGATGGAGTGATGCCGGAGGTGACACCAGCAGAGAGGGAAACACTGCTTTGCAAAAACGCTGCCATGCATCACTGAAGATGTAAGTGGCACAGCCAGGCTAAAGGGCAAATAGTGGCAACATACTGCATGGCTCAGGATCATTCCTGCATGCTTGATTGGCATTTCCTATTGCTAAGAACAAGAGCAGGCCATGCACTAGCAGGAGGAAGGGTCTGGTTATCAGAAGCAGCTAAAGAAAATAGGGTTGGGCTCTGTGGCCAAAGGGGATCTGGTGGTTTGGCTCATCGTTGTGCCACAGAACTACTGTGTAGGACATGGCCCTGCAGACAGTCACTCCTGCCAGTGTGAAACAAGAAGCTCCATACAATGCATGGGCAACTCATTGAGCAGCTACCTATGAATGCCTTTAAAAGGACTGGGGGCTTCCAAGTGAGGTGATCAGCTTAATATACCCTGAAATATCCACATATCTGAATACTCCATTCAGTTGAGCAGCTTGTCTGTTACATGTTTCTAAGGACAATATTTAGGAAACACTGTTGCAATAGTAATGTATTTATTCCTATTTGCTGATTTGGCAATTTTGAGTCTCACCTGTTTCAGTTTGCTCATTTCTCTTGGGAAAACACATGCACGCTCATGTAGTTCATTGTGCTCTCATAACTCTTCCTGTTCTAGTGCTGTGTTTACTTGAGATTCACACTGCACACACACCTGAGAGATAAAATCACTCTGGCTGAGAGGCTTTAACTTGCCTATTGGTTCCTCAAATGGGTCAATTTGATTTAGAAAGGAAGAGGATAATTTGATACCTAACAGAAAATATCCTCCCTTGACCTGGTGTTTCTGCAGTTACTCATTCCCCAATCGATCTTTTCTATGTGATGTTTTCCTTTTGTTTTCCTGTCATATTTTACAAGAACACATTTGAGATAACCCACCCTTCTCCCAGGGAAACATTGTATCTATCCCATTCACAGCCAGGCATAACTGTAAAACTCAGCACTGCCTCCTGTACCATACCGTGTCTTTAGATGATAAAACGCTATCTGTCTGGTCTTGCATTTAAGCCAGCAGATGCTAGTATTACTGCATTTCAAAGGACCTCAGTCAATCCATTTCCTTCATTGTCCCACTTGCAAAAACCTAGACAGAGAAGCCTGAGGCTTTCTGGTTTTGAAGTGCTCTAATCTGGACAGATCTTAGCATTGCTGTCATAATTGATTAAGCTGTTGCCAGCATCCCCTGCATCTCCTGAGAGCTGTCATGGTTCACATTCATCAGGGCATGCTCCAAAGTTCACACACTTCCACAAGGCACAGCTCAGCAAGAGTTGGGCATCATTAGAATAATAATATTTTGCACTTGCATCTTGCCTTTCATCACAGGCTCCCAAGGCACTTTGTAATACTGAGTCCATTTCTGCTATCCATCATCACACTCTGTCATACTGTACAGAATTCCTCTCCCCACCCACAAATGTTCCCAAAATGCAGAGAAAGATACACCAAGGACAAGTAAAGACTTCCCCAAAAAAGCACCACAATGCTTTTGAGAGATGTTATTCCTGTTTTACAAATGGAAAAATTTAACAGCTGTGTTTGCACTGGTCTGCTAAGGGTGGCCTAAAGCTGCTTCTGGGACCAGACTTGCCTGTCCCACAGTGACAGCCTGCAAGGATTGCCTCAGACAGGACCAAAAGACTCCCACACTGGATTTTGTGAAACCGGAATATAGGCTTCATCATACAGACTGCTTTCAAAGAGAGAAGAAGCCATGCAGATAGGAAGTGAATGCACTGGGGAAGGTACTGCATTTACAGGTGATTTGGAAGATATTCCTTCACTCTATGTGATTTACTAAAGAATCTGCAGATGACTTAGTAGGGTGGGAGGAACACAGAGCACAGCATTCCTAAATTCGGGCTCAATGCCTAGTCACTACAACTTCCCATCTTCCACTACATCATGGATTCATTAGTTATTTACTGTCTGTCCAGAAATACATAAGAAATTAATTTTTACAAAATAATAAAAATTTAATTCTCCATGATACAAACAAATAGGATACTCATCTAATCCATGGGCATAGACAGAAATGCAGTGGACACATGCTTTTATCAGTATTTTTAATGTATGTACAAAGCTGGGAGAAAAAAAGTCAGGCATATGTTGATCTGGGTGCTCATCCTGTAGGAAAGGAGGCTTGCTGTGCACATAAGCCAGGTAGTTTTTAAATAGACTGTTTTCTTCAAAGGGAATTGTGTATAGAAGGGGATATTGCCCTCTATAAACAAGTAGGGGAGGGGTCCCTTATTGAGGCTGGAGCTCTGTGAGCAAGTGACCAAGAATGAGGGAAGAGGCAACAAAAGAAGATGAGAAGGCAGGAACAAGCCTCAGTTTGGCTGAGAGACGTAGTCTTTACTGGCTGCAGAAAAGCACAAATGCAAGATTCAGTACAGGTCAGTATTGAGAAGAGCCCTGTCTTCAGAGTCAAAGGAGTTGCAATTTGCCTTATCTCTACTCATTTCTTGGATGCTTCTTAATTTTTCACCTCTACTTACCTGCTCTCTCCTTTCACAGGATCACAGGATGTCAGGGGTTGGAAGGGACCATGGAGATCTTGAAGTCCAACCCCCCTGCCAGAGCAGGACCATGCCATATACTATAATTTATCACAGGTCACACAGGAATGCATCTAGGTGGTTCTTGAAAAAAAAGGAGACTCCACAACCTCTCTTGGGAGCTCATTCCAGTGCTCCTTTCCTTCTGTCCAGACATAAACAGAGAGAAGACAGCAGGTTAGTAAAATAAAATAAAACAGCTCAATAAAGAAAGGGCAAACTGTTTTGGAAAACTAGGAGCCATCTCTACTCCTACCAGCTGGAGTTTCTCCCACTTCTACAGCCATTGAAGTTATAAAATGTTTGGATGTTTTACTAATTCCATTAAGAACCAGAAAGGCTGTTTCCACCATGACCAGAAAATGAAGCAGCAGCAATCACACGGGAAAAAGCTCAACTTTCAAGCCTCAGCAGTTTTAGTATTGCAAATACCTCCAGATAGCCACACATTTGACTTCTTCCTTACACTAGCAACTCAGCCTGCAGAGACTAACATGGTGTTACCAACACTTTCTCCAGCTTGCTTCAAAAGTGAGGAGGAATGGCCCACAGATGAGTATTCTGACCTAGGATCCAGACATATATGTTTTTTCTCTTCTGTGGACTGCCTGAGAGACTTTGGGCAAGTTGTTATTGGTGTCTGTGTCCCAGTTCCCCACCTGTGAAATGGAAATAATAGCTTTTCTATGCTGCAAAATGGCATGAAGAAGGTTAATTTTTGAGGCACCTGATATATGACGCAAAAATAATCTTGGAAACACCATTTCCCAGGCTCTGTCTCTAACGTGGGTCTAATTCTTCCCTAGGACTTCTCTAGCAACAGCAAGTGTTAATGTGACAAACACGGAACCTTTCTCTTGGTGTTGTGTATGCTTTTTCTTTGATCACTTATCTCCTGGAGTCACATGATTCTGGATAGTCTTGCTCTTCATTAAAATAAAACCTAAAGTTTCATGTGTTTGCAGCATAGGGGAGTGTCAAAGAAAAGGCACTGATGCCTAAAAGCATGAATACAAAAAGGGGAGCAACTGAAAGAGCCCAAAGTTAGCCTTTTTAAAGTATTAAGATTTCCAAGTTGATAGAGGTTTTAATGAGAAAAAAAAAAAAAAGATTAGTAAGTGTAGAGCTAACAATACCAAGTTTTGTTCTTCCTGCTTTTTTTCCCTTCAGGTGCTACTGCAGTACAGATCAAATCAGCACAATTCACTCCAATACATCAGTATAGGCACCGAAATTACAACCCCAGCATTGCCTCAGTCTTTGAGAAAGTGAGACAGAGCTCAGAGGTGAGTTTTGAAGCCAGCTCACACTACAGCAGTCTTGCTCACTAGGCAGCAATGTGATGAGTGTATTAGCATTTAGCAAAGGTATATAAAGCCACTGTCCCTGCCTTGAGGAGCTTACAACATTGCACAAGAGACAGAGGGACTGGAACAGGAAGCCACATAAAAAGAAAAAGAATTAAGCAGACATGTTAGTTACATAGTCCTGAAACCACAGCAAGACTGGTCAAAGGGAGGAAACTATTGTGTCCTTGAATGTAATCCCCACTTGTGAATCCAGGCCCTGGCAGTCACATGTGGGTCAGCACAGGTCAGAATGACTTCCCAGCAACCTTTCCCAGGGCCAGCCCACCCTCCTGCACTGGGCTGCATGGTATGCAATAGATAGGCATGCAGGAGTTAGCTGTAAGCCACACACCTAATTAAATTACTGCCTGGTTCAGCTAGTAAAAGCAAGAACAAGCTACGTACAATCTGCTAACATTCTTAAACCCTGCCATTAAAAATTCCTTGCTCCAGACTCTGCCAAATGGCTTGAGTAAAGCCTGCGGGTCCCAGGGCCCAGGTGCTCCCATCACAAGCCACCTTCTTCCTACAGCAGCATTATTCCTGTCACAGCTGCATAGACTCCAGATCCTTAGTACCCCCGAAGTACCAAGACCCTCCTGCTAAATCTTCTGCCCCAGGGCAGGTGTGAATTGTGTGTGGTCTCAGCTCAAAAGGAGGAACAGCTGTGTCTGGCCTGGGTCTTGTTAGAGAGGGGCTGCTTGTTCTTCCTAAGAAGCTGGAAAATTCCCAGGCAATCACAGAAAGGAAAGAAAATCTTCTCAAGAACTGAGGAAGTCAGACACATAGGACTATGGAAGGACTTCCTCAAGATCATACTGCAGGTAATTGCTGGAGGTGGACTAAGCCACAAGGACCCCTGGTCTCTTCCCTTAAACCAACTCAGACCAAGGCAAATCAAGGTAAGAAAGTGATCAGACTGAGGAAGCTTTCTCTAATATTGGGGATGTCAGCACCTCCAGATTACATTGCTGGCAGCAAGAACCTATTCCTAGAGCTGTACAGAAAGTGATTTGTCCTTGCCTTCTCTGTGGAGCTTAACTATAACTAAAATCACTCCAGCTACTTTAGGTATTCAAAGTCCAAAATAGTAAATGTCAGAGTTTAGACCACCTTGTATGGCACAAGGGGCATTATAACCTGATCTTATTTAGCAGAAGTAGTCAGTACCTCTCAGATATTATCATTCCTCTGCAGAAACCCATCAGGCTGCTGCGTGGAGCGCTGCACATCCTGCTCTCCCTCTGTATAGTTTATTGCTTTCTTAAAGAGAAAAAGTAAATGGGCCAGATCTGCAGCTGATGTAAATCAGCATCTCCCTCCTGAAGTCAATGAAGCTACACCAGCGGGCACTAGCTAAAGATCTGGCCCAGTGAGTTTAGTGCCATGAGGTTATGAATCACTGTTATTATGTGGCACTGCATGTAATTGCCTGATCCTTTCTCCCCATCTCCCCAAGGGGTCCAGAGCAGCCCCTTCGTAATGCTACTAGCAGCAGGGGAAGATGAGAGTGTAATGTTCAATCATCTTTTGCATGTTTTTCCAATAGTAAATCACAGTGGGGGATATGACCCCCTGGTAATTGGAAGTCATGTCCTGTGAGGTTTTCTTCTTCCCTTTTGTTCCAGTGTTTATATTTGTATTAAATACTGATAAAAGGCACAAATGCAGAGAGGTGGTAGAATCTGTGCAGTTGTGACTCTGTTGAACATATCTCTCACAGATGTGTTTTTCTGTAGTTTGAAAATATGCAATCATGTTTATGATAAGTTTTAGCATGAGAGACTAAAGTTGATGGAGATTCCTTCAGCCAAACATGACTTAAATCAACTGAACTCTTCCTGTTATAGAAGGATAATGTTTCTTTCAGTGTTATCTACCATAGGGTCTGAAATCCCTCCATGACTGCTTTGTGTTTCAGAAAGGGTGAAATTTAGAGATGGTAATGCAGTAGACAGGAAGCATTTCTGTGTAGCTCATCAACCAGCCAGTTTAGGTTTTCAAAGGGATTTAATCCTGGTGAAATTCAACCCCGTGGTCAATGAAGCACTTACATTCCTCCCAGAGCTCAGCAATAAGGCTCAGGCACTGAGGGGTGAGACTGTCAGGCAGAGATTTCCCGGGGGGGGATACTCAGGCTGTGACACCTTGCTGGCACTGCAGAGTGATGGGTGTACTCTCTTGTGTCACCCAGATGTGACAGCACATCTTCCCCTGTATTAGACCAGGGTTACCAGGCCTTCTGGTAGTGTGTGCTATCCTACCGAGGAGCTGCTACTTCAGGGGCTGTGCAGAGACACAACTGCTCTCCCTGTGCTCCCTTCACCCTTTAGGTCTCTGTCTCAGGCTTTTGCAGCCTTGTAAGTCCATGAGATGTGAGTACCTGGTCAACTTGTTCTACATGATATCCCCAGTAGTGGGGCTGTAGTAGCAGTGCTCTGGAAAGAGCACTGGACCATAACCAAGCATGACCTCCCAACAACATTGCCACCAACCTCTTCCTTTGCTCACTGCCAACGTATCAAATATGCTCCCATCCTATAAACCAGCCCAGCCCTTCTCACACATGGAAGGATGATACTTGAGAAGCCTGTTACATCATGATGCTGTAGGACACAATTACACACCTTTGAAATGTACCCAGCACATATTGCATCACGAGAGATGTACCAAGAATATGATTAGAGAAGGATAAAAGGTGTTTCTTTAATAACGCATTAGCCAACGTGTTTAATGAGTGTACTTTAAATGCGAGCTGCAGACAGAACAAGGTGTATTTCGACACACATTAGCTGATCAAGGGAAACCTCAGGAGGAAGTCAAAAGGGAACAAATGAACTTGGCAAACTGGAGAATCCAGCCTACAGAGACTTTAATGGGAATTAGGGCCCTAAATCAGCAAGGTATTTAAAGACAGATTTTTAAAGGTACTTAGTGAGTTAAACATTTAAATATCTTTTTAAATCTTATCCACCAACATGTAATGATCTCTGTATTCAGATCCATTCCTGTTTATTTCAACAAAGCAAGCAGTACTACAATGCTCTGCTGAATCAGGACCTAAATCAAATTTAACAGGTTAATCCAGAAGTTATCTAAATCCTGCACAAGCTAGTAAAGGAAAATTCCTCCTCCTATTTTCAGGTTCTGTAACCCTCTTGTGAAATCACTTCTCAGGATTTTATTAAATTCTGTGGGTTAATTAAAAAAATAGTAAAATGAGTGAAATTTATAGCTATGCAATCATTTTGTGTCAAGTACTGTCAGACATTCTAAGAGCAGAGGTTTGAATTTCAAACAGCAGAATCAATAATCAACCACTGTACAGTAATTTGCAGATTTGCAATGCAGAAGCATCCACAGGACATACAGAAATGATGTTTTATAAACAGTTCTTCTCCTATTTTATGTCTGATTAGGAATACAAGTCACAGTTGCTTCTGAACGCTCACCCAGCAGGAGTCTTAGAGGAGGAAGTGAGAGGAAACTGAGACACCACAGGGATGGACTCTGTGTAAGAGCACAAATCAAATCTAGTGAGTCTGTCCTCATTGAGTGAAAGTAGCTGATAATTAGGGCAAGTCAGAGGTTTAAGTATGTGTCTTAAGTGGATGGGGTTCCCCCACTCCCAACTAGCTGCTCATAAAAAAAAACTTTTGCAAACATATTTTAAGAGGGATCACAGGGGACTGATAAGGTGAAGAAGAGACACTTGACACTCTCTAGCTCTTTCACCCCTGCAGTGCAAGCAAAAGTGATCTTGGCCAGATCTTGAGAGAGTGAGAAGGTCAGATAGTGGTGATGCTGCTTTAGAGTGTCTCCAGAAGAAGTGACTCACACCCCATGCTGAGTTGAAAACCTGGTAAGAATCAAGTACTCAACAGAGCTTCAGTGTAATAGCTTGAAGTGTAATGTGCTCTTTCTCACCCCAAGGAGTCTCTGCCCACATCTCCAAAGTCCTAAGTTCCCTGGTTCTGCTGAACAAATACCACAGCTTTGCCAGGTACCAGATCAATTCTTGTGGAAAAATGTCCACTTGTATGTGGCTGTTGCAACAAGAAGTTGTGGTGGCATCCTGTTCCCTCTCATCTTGCTAGCCTCGGGGAGCAGCAAGCTCCACCACTGCCTTGCTTCCCTCTTACAACCCCCACCCTGTCATGGGCAAGTGTTACCCTCAAACTAAATTGAGAGCATTTTTTCAATAAGGGCAGTACAGGAAATGTTTTGGTCTATACTGCAAAATAACCACTTTGCAAAGAAAAGCCCCCTCATACTTGTCAGTAGCCCCAGAGGTGCTACTCGCAGTAAGCACAAGTGTAAGAAATTGGACTGCACTTGTCTTTTACTCACATTA
This sequence comes from Corythornis vintsioides, assembly GCA_025447755.1. Lineage (NCBI taxonomy): Eukaryota > Metazoa > Chordata > Aves > Coraciiformes > Alcedinidae > Corythornis > Corythornis vintsioides. Next base: position 114,701 of record JAOEGS010001818.1, on the reverse strand, counting down.
TTATGATGAGGAAGGTTTAGAGGATGGTGAGGTTTTTGGTAAAAATATTGCTTTTGAAAAGGCATTTTAAAGTAGATTTTGGGCTACCTATTCAGCTGCATGTGGAAGAGGCCATTAGGTACAACTTCTTTGAGAACATAGCTCAGACCAGGAAAACTTCACTTTTGTTGTTAGTCTTTCTCACCAGACAAGCAAAATCAAGCAGGAATCACCTGAGTTTTTCACAGTGTTTCTCGTCATATTCCCAGCCACCACAGCAAAGGTCTGGACTGTGTTTGTGACCTCATTCTGCATTCACATGGGGAGTTCTATGGGCATAAATACATAAGCATAATTTTTGAAGTTAATTTTCCTGTGCAAACAGTGATGTGTGAGCTTTGTATCTAAACAGTTTCCCCCTCTCAAAAAACTTCTGTGGCTTAACTTCACTGTCCTGCACAGTGGCAAGAAATCCAAGGTAGTCAAGACTGCCAGTGATCTGCCTCCCCTATCTACAAGTGATACGTGCAGCATGATGTGGGCTGCCTACAGATAGTCCTTCTTCATCTGGACCTGGTTTTGTTGATTGCCCTTGCTCAAGAGCTGCAGGTGACCATCTCTCAGCTTCATGGCCGCAGCAGAGCACATTGGTTCTCTCCCCTCCAATTAAGCATCATTAGTAAGCAGGTCTGCTTCAAACTATCCACTTGGACTGTTTTGAGTAATCCAGTACAAACTAGAGAGTGTCTTTTCTCTAGACTCTCCAGCAGCAGTCCAAGTAGAAGGCTGTCTTTGGCATAGTTAATGACAAACAGGCAGAGTGCATTCATGAGTTAAACCAGATATTTGCAGCCAGCAGTTGTATAGCTGGAAGGATGCTGGCGGCTCATCTTCATGCTTAGTGACAACATGGAAAATCTGGAAACTCATTAAAGCAGTAGCTTACCCTGGGCTTCACTTCAGAGATCAGCATCAGAGGTCTGTTACCTGGACTGCCTATTGGGAATGTTTCCAAATGAGTATGAGTAAAATAGCAGTAAGAGCAGAAATGTTACTAGTGTAGCTAGTTAGAGTCCAGAGGTACAGGTAAAGTGGGCTAAGACCTAATCAAATCTGTGGAAACCTCAAAATTTGGGGGAAACAATTACAATGCTCCATTTCAGAAGAGAAGTAGGAACCTAAAATATGTAATTTTTGAAAAATTAGTGAAAAAGCTTCTAGAACTACAGCCAAGGGGCTTTGAATACATCGTGACACTCCTGCCGTTGGAACAGATATCTGGAAGTAGATGAGTGTCCCCTTCAATACCAAGACCATTTAAAAAACAATCCCAGCTGTGCAGCAGTGAATAAAAATTCCTAGTTAATGAATCTCAGCAGATATTTGTTATCTTTTCAGCCTCTCAAGTTAATTATTTCTTTGCCAGATGACAGCTTTAACGGCTATGAATTGCCTTTTTTTCCCTTTAAAGTTCTCATGCAGTCTGAGCATGCATTTCACTTGCTTTTAAAGTGAATGATGAAAATAAGTCCTTTCAAACCTTCTATTTTTAAAATCCTTAGCAACCATAGGACACTTGTTTCTCACCAACCATTGTCTTGGTTAAAGGTCACCTTATATCTGTATGTTGTCTGCTTCAGAGCTGCATGTGTCAAAGATACATTTACTTCATTAATGGTGACCAAAAGCAGTGGAAAGGCTGGCCATAGCCAGGTCTTTATCTCTATGAGCAGCAACCATGGAGTCCAGCCAGTAGAAGTCGTCATTTGTGTGTAGACTTCAATATTTTAGAACTCATTTCTTCCTCTAGTATCCCTTTCTTATCACTGTGGCTGCAAAGAGGGCAGGTTCTCTTGCAGCTTTTACTATGGATTACTTACTCTTATATGCTTTGGCAGGTAGAATGAAGCAACAAATATGGGAGGCTGAGATGATAAAGTGAAATAAACAGAGATGTAACATCCCATTACCCTTACCCCACTGCCACAGCGGGCAGCCAATGACAGAATATACATCGGACTAGTCCATTCCCACCCTCAGTCACCCCTTGCATCAGATCTAAAAATCACCTTGAAGAAACAGGTCTGTTTGTGAAACCAGCAGAAAACAAATTTTTTTTTTTCTTGTGTGTGGTTAGTTTCCATATCAACTCACCACACATTCACATGATCTGCAGATGCTTTGTGAGGGAGGGGTAGGGATATGTGAGTGCGGACAGAGGAGGGAAAGTAGGTTACATCAGATTAAATTGAACATAAAACTGCCCCCCAAATCCCCTCATGGCACATCTGAATTTGCCAACACAGTCATCAGAAGTCTGAATGGGATGCTGGACTGTGTGAGAATCCATTAAGGCTTTTTGTCATATAAAGAGAAGCCTGAAGACTTGAGGAGTTTTAGTTAAAAGTTTCAGAGAATTGCAGCCGTAAGCACAACAGCACTTTAATTAATGGTTTATTTTAATATAACAAAGATAATTTAATTCAAAGTATAGTAGTAATAAATCTGCAGTATACTAATATTTAAAGACTGAAACAGTGTTAACATGGAGAGTAAAGATGTTTTATCATCAATAGTCCTTGTAAGTTATCCTTGTGTTTTTCATTAAACTTGTGAAGTTAATATTTGACAACTATGATACTGTAAAAAAGTAAGTGATATGTTTCATTAAATGTACCAAGTGTTACATAGGCTGCCTAGCCAATAGACATAGGTCATTCAGCATGTATAATTTGAATTTATAGATTTTAAAGAAAATTAGTATTAATTTTCCTTAGAGAAAAATGTAAAAAAAATATAAAAACTGTTATTAGATATCTTGCTTTTCATTGTATGATAACAAACTGTTAAAGTCTTAATGTATGAAAGCTGCAATGAAGAGTAATGAAGGGTATTTATCTTGTAACATCTTTTGTACTAGATAAGCAAACAATACAACCACCTGAAGACCTTTCATACTATTACAGAAAACTGAACCTTACTAAAGAAAGTGCATTTAAAAGGCCTGGATTTGTTAACAATATGCAATCTTTATTAAAAATATGCAATATTAAGAGGAACCTGTATTTTAGTACTATATATGGTATTACCGATACCATATTACTTTTCCATAATATAAGCTCCTGTCATCATATGCATTTTCAAAAAGGATTTTTATAAATGTCAGTTCAGAAAATAACTAAGAGGATAATGTGCTTTATCAGCTAGATCTGTCAGAAACATGGTTGTAGCACACACAGAGAGTTTGAACTAATTTTAGCAATTAGTTCAGGTATTGATGTTGAAGCTTACGATGAAACATGTGAATCCCTGCTTGTGTCTATGCTAGCCCTATTAAAGACAGCTTGAGTGTCTCTGCAGAGACTCACAGCTGCACTCTAGACTAAGCCAGAATTACTTTTGAAGCCAAGGTCAGGAAAAGATCCAGAAATATGACCTCAGCTCAACAGTAAACCCTGCAAATATTGGATTCAATGGGATGGGAGCAAAGTGTAAAATTAAAGATGTGCTTTGCAGAACCATGGCCCACAAGATCAACTAACATTAGCAAATGCTCTGCAGACAGCCACAAGTCCATCAATATTTTGAGAACTGATCCCTTGAGGATTTGTCTGCATTTCCAGGACAAAGAATATCCAGTCAAGTAATAAATTCTTTGTGTGTTGCATCTACCAGAAGGGAATCATATCGCCCCAAATTTTCATGTTGCAGAACTGTTTGCCCTTTCCCAGACACTGATATGAGACATAAGCTCACCATGCTTATGCTGTTAGTCAGATAGGACCTTGATGTCTGGACCAAGTATTGCCTTACTGAAAACTGGGCCAGTCTTGCTGAATCTGATAGATAAAATATTTATGAAAGGTGTGAGGAGCTCATTTGTTAAGATATGACTGGTGTTAGCAGAGCATCTCTGAGTGACATGAGTAATTAATTAAAAATACACTGAACTGCCTTGCACAGAGAGAATACAGATTTGAGGGGGCATGTCCAGATAAATCCATGTTTCTCCTACCAGCAGATGGTACTGGAATCCTGTTTCCGGAAGACCACGTTCCCACCCCACTAATTCTTACCTTTGTGTCTCTGCTCTAAAAAACACAGTATGTCCATAGTATGAAAAAATAATTTGTCCTTTGGCAACAGACTCTTTACAAAGTGCTAGTTCAGCAGAGCAGTAGAGAAGAGAGAGGACCTGACTACTGCTGCACAGGTACTCCCTCCTGGTTTTCCAGTTGAATCACAGAATCATTTGGCTGGAAGAGACCTTTAAGATCATCAAGTCCAACCATTAACCCTACACTGACAGGGTCCCTAAACCATGTCCCCCAGCACCACATCTACATGGTTTTTAAACACTTCCAGGGATGGGGACTCAACCACCTCCCTGGGCAGCCCATTCCAATGTCTAACCACCTTCTTTGTAAAGAAATTTTGACATTGAGTTTGACATTAGAAACCAATTCTGTCATAGTGTAGTTGTTTCATTTAGCAGAATTACACATATACAAAAGATATAACAGTTATTGAAACTTGTAAAAGTTAAGCAATTGCAGTGAGGATGAAAAGCTGTCTATAAGCTATGCATTTGCTGTGAAAAAATGTCAATTATTTTTATAACAAGGGTGAGGTCCATGGTTATCCTTCATGTCACAGTTCCATCTGAAAACCTTAAATGTGTTATCAGCTTTATTCAATAAGTATACCATAGAACCGTAGAGATGAAGAGATTTGGCTGGGGGAAATGAGAATGTAGCAGCAATGCTGACACATAGATAAAGTCTACCCAGGAGGCCTGCACTACTCCATGCTAACGAGCAGTGTAATTCTTTGCTACCAGCCCCATGGATGAACATTAGGATGAACACCCTTCCCCTGCCCTAATCTTCCCTTTTGACAAAGCTTATTTCTTGGAGGTGAACAAAAGCTCACTATAAAGTTGACTAAGTCCCACAAAGTTCTGTGAATTTGGGCCTATGGGTTTTAGCTTGCTGACTTGTAAAGCGGAAATTAATGTCTATAAATATGTTAAGGGTGAGTGTAGAGAAGATGGAGCCAGACTTTTCTCAATGTCATCCAATGACAGGATGAGAGGCAATGGGTGCAAGTTGGAGCACAAGAGGTTTAGGGTCAACACAAGGAAGAACTTTTTCAGAGTGAGGGTGACAGAGCTCTGGAACAGGCTGCCCAGGGAGGTTGTGGACTCTCCTTCTTTGGAGATATTCAGGACCTGCCTGGATCTGTTCCTGGGTTATTTAGTCTAGGTAATTCTGCTCTGGCAGGGGGGTTGGACTAGATGATCTTCTAGGCCCCTTCCAACACCTAATATCTGTGAATCTGTAAAATTATAATCTTTTCTCAGTTGAGCACTATGACTTGTTCCTTAGTGATACTATTAATTATGTAGCACTAAGACCTCACTAGGAAATTTTAAGGGAACATCTATTCCGATAAACTAAATAATGCCATTCCCAGGCAAGATAGCATTCTGAAAACAAAACAAAACAAAACAAAACAAAACAAAAAATCCTTAGGTACAATTGATGCTTGCATGGACCAAAGACCATTTCCAACAGGCATTTTGGATGCAGCCAACTCATCTGATAGGATAAAACAGATTAGATGTAAGAGATAGGGCACTTGAGCCCAGTGCCAGAGAATGACCCTGGGTACAATTACTTGTCTGAACATATATTCAAGATGTGAGGGAGGGAAGAATGAGGCAATTTGTTAGTGGTTTTAAAATCATATTTATCATTGTCATAGCCAGACACATAAATAAATACACAGGATGTTGCTATCATTAAGGATCCTTGATTCCAAGTCTCTGCGGCTATGTCTGTACTAAGTGAAAAAGGCCAGAGTCTGTCCCTGGGTGGGATGGCTGATGCCCAGACAGCTAGGCTGCCTCTGCACTCCTTGGTCAGGCTGCCAGCTGATGAACCATCAGCCCAGGCTGCCCTTAAACTATGCCAGAAAACTGTCCAGAAGAGCTACCCATGGATAATGCTGTGACTGAGCTCTGCTCCATGCCCTGACCCTTCATGTTCACAGCTCTCTACTCTGGAGCCCTCTGGAAATACAGACAGTACAGCAGGATGAACACTTCTACTGAACACCTGTAGTACTGCATACTTGTTGCCCTATTTTCTTTCCCCTCATGCCATGGCATTAGTTCAGCAATGTTCTGTGAGGTCTTTCCATCTCCACCCCTTCACGAAACTCCTCAGCCAGTGAATGATGCAGATAGAAACAGTCCAGGGCTCCAAAAGGAAAATCCCTTCTGTGCAAGCAGTAGGCAAAGGTCCCCAGCCAAGGACTGGTTTTGTGTTGATTCAGCACTATGACAACTATTTCTGTCCTCATTCAAGAGACGCAGAAATTTTTTTAACATCTTTAGGTGCAAAGCCGGAAAGTAGGTCAGGTAGAATAAGTGTGACAAGACAGGCCACTCACAGGGAGGTGGAAAGTTCATCTATTATAAGTACATCTGTGACAAGTTTAGATTTGGCATTCGCTGATCGGGGTCTTGCAAATATCTAATAACTTGAACCTTCTCCTGAAAGGACACTCTGCCTGTATTTGTCCTTAAAACATTTTGTGAACTTAAAGGTAGAAACTAAAGGATTTATTTTAGGAGCTGAATATTCCATTAACTAAGCAATTCCAAGGTACTTAGGGCAGCATAATATGGTAGTTTCAGAAATTACATTTAACATTACACAGTCAGTTTTAGGGCACTTCATTTTTAACTACAGTATGTTAATGAGACAGATCTGATTAACAATAAAGCTAACAACTGTGTTTAACATGTCCCATGCTTATTAAGACATATTAACATAATGAAACATTTTTGAATCATAACATTATGTATTATATATGAACTACCTAAATTAAATTTTGTACAGAAATGAGTAATACTGGTGTTATTTGTTATTTTACTTACAAAACAACACCCAGCTTTCAGAGATCTCAATTAAAAAAAAAAAAAATTCTGTAATTTTAAAAGAGGTTCCTTAATATTCACACCATTAAAGCTGGAGATCTTGTATAATCTATAATATGAGAATATATAAAAAACCCCCACAATTAAAACTCCAGATTTCACTCAGTGCAGTTACAAGTCTTACCACTTACTTACATGTTGTATGTTAATGCAGAGTTTCTGTTTCTGCAGTCTTCCTATCAGACTCTGACACTCACAAAGCATCCATGTGCATCCAGCTCATTTAATAAACCAATTGCAACAAGCCAGACCCACTCTGTTGTTCCCATTCTGCAGGACATTAACAAGGGATTTTGGAGATATCAGTTCTAGCCCCTCCTGGGTCACAAGTTCTGCATCATGGAGCATCTATATTTAAAGACTCAGAAATGTTATTGTTCCTCTTTCTACTGGGGTGTGTGAGGAGGAACACATGATACTTCACGGTGCTCAGATACACCAGTGATTAGTGCCATGCAAGCCCACTCAGTGATTTGGTACTTTCTGTTGTCACCACCACAAATCCCCATTCAATAAAGATTTTCCCCAGTGCTACCTAGGGTTTTCACCTACAGGGTTTGGGTGGCCTCAAAGTAATCCGATAATTCATTTTTTTGGCATACTTCCTATACTGAAAGTCTACCAACTCCTGACTATTTTTTTAATCTTTCCCAGAAATATCAAAACTCTGGTGTGTTTAAAGAAGATCCACACCATGTGCTGAGAGATTTTATTCTTAAACATGAGGATACCTAGTTTCTCCATACCATAAAATCTTCTTCTGTGACACATCCCACTATTAGATGCAGCTTACACACCACCACTTGCTTCCCTCAAGCACAGAAAGCCTCATAGGACAAGCAATACTTTATTTTGGTTTTACCCAAACAAGCTAAGCTTCAGAGAGCAAATCAGACTTTTAATCTCAGTAACACATGTACCTGCAGCTTGCTCTGATGCGCAAAGCCATGAAACTCTCATGGGAATAGACTTTTGGCACAAATTTCCCCACACATGCAGAATTATGATAAATCGTGCAGGTAATGAAGTAACTAATGGCATTATTTGGGCATTGCTTTGCAGGGTTTTGGACCTTGTGAGGTCCTTGATAGCTAGATAAAGTGAGTCTAAAATACTTTACAAATTAGAAAGGATACACTTGACACTTCACAATCACTCTACTAATTTAATATTTTTCATATAGTGTACATTGATAATACTGATCAGATATTCTGAGTTATCAGTCACAAGGAAAATATGACACATTGCTTCTACGACCATGAAAACTTTTGTGAGATACCATAACTTCTGGAGTTTCCTGTCTTTTCAATGCTTCATCTCACATGCATCAAACTGTACAAATGCTGGGGCATTTTAAGACTAACAGGAGGTGAGGGGGTTCTGGTTTTGTTTTGGCCTCTTGGTGGGGGATTTAATAATTCTTGTTTTGCATTTAATTTCATAAGTATTTTTAAGCAGAAAATAAGGAAACAAGAAAATCTGACTCAGTGTCTAAATTTTACCAATTCTCACACTTTTCAAAGTCTTCATTCCATACAGACTCTGTGGGTAAGTTTATCCCTGTGGATCTCATCTGTCACCTGGAATCCCTCATGTGGAGAGTTTTACCTTCCATTAAAAATATTTGTATCTCAAAGCCTATATTTGACTTTCCCAGAGTTAATTCCTCTCTGAAATGATCAGCTTACCCATGAGTCACGCACACAAGTCACCACAGGCATATTATGGGTTCTATTGGGCTCTCATGAAATACTGGTCACACTGACATGACATAAATATGCACCATGCACTAATTCAGTGGGGCATCATGTGCACAGGCCCATATTTAACTTTCTAAGCATGTGTTTAAGTACCATGTAATATCCAGTCCTTTTCCATCAAATAGGCAATGTTTCCTCTTTCTGTGCTTAATTGTCATTGGGTCAACCATTATTTCTTCAGGAGGCAACATTCCAATGGGCCATGCCTGAACAAGAGTGAAACCTAAGCTAAGTCAGGCCAAAGTGAAGGTCCGTAAAGAGACCGCAGAGATGACAAGGGTCTTTATGGCTAGTTCCTGGCTCCCATTATTTGATATCTAATGGTTGAAATAATTTTTAAAAAGAGCCTGCCAACTTCTGGGTTACAGATACTGTCATTAAGCTCATCTTCTGGTCAAGATCATTTCCCAGCCCAGGAAATGTGATGCCCAGAGAGGGGAGGGTCCTAGACAGCTGCATACTAACAAACAGAAGAGAGCCTTTTTTGAATGATTGCTCAATAGGGTCTTCTCTTGGCAGCTGTTTGCATCTCTTCTTTCAAGTAAGAGTGTGAGTTGTTTTGCTTCTTTTGTTGTTGTTGTTGTTGTTTAGGCCACTGATAGCATTTGATTTCATTAGACATGTGAGTAAGATTGTGAGTTTTGTGTCTTCCTCTTGTGAACTCCCCTCCCACTTACCCCATTGCTTCCAAGAAAGAGAAGCTGAAAATGGCTGCTTGAGATTTTCCTTTCTGTCGAACTGAAAGTGAGAGAAAAGCTAAGGCTTTCTGAGGGCAGCTGTACTTTCCTGATCAATAAAAGCTGATCGAGAGCCCGAAATGCTGTATGCACAGCTAGAGCCCTGCATTTCCTGGCACTGCCTGAGGTGAAACCTTCCACTGCTTGCTGCGATGATTCATTTCCAAAACTTCAGTTAAGTTATCACAACGACAGGTGACCTCTGGTTTTCACCCATGTCTTTTCCCCACCCTTGCTTTCTTTTATTCTTTTTCAATTAAAATGTGACTCACTGTGATGGAATTTTGTCAGAGTCCATCAGCCCTGCTCCTAATACATCTGTCACAAACTTTTATTTTAAGCCTTGGTATTTGGTGCTGTTATTTTGTTGAGTATTTCTGCAACTTCCAGTAACCAAATTCAGGCAAGCTCTGTTGTGCCAGGTGCTGTACAAACACAGTAAGACCTTCTCAGGAGCTACATTTCAAAAAGGTCTTTCAGTCTTTTAATGATACTGTCTTTCTTTTTCTTTCTGTTTCTCTTGCTGGTGCTCTCATGAAAGCAGTTAGCCTGGCTGCAAACTTGCCTTTTGCTACCACCTCAGCCAAGTAGATTGTCTTACTTGAGACAGTAGAACCACTCCAGATTTATATGTCAGTAACTGACAGCAGGTTGCCCTCTCCTCTTTCACTCATTAAAAATTAGACACAATGAAATGCTGTGATAGGTGCAATAGAAAAAATCTTTTGAAGTTAAGAGATCCAATAAACCTTCCTCCTTTTTCTGATTTTGTGTGATACTACCTGCTTTAAGGAACTTTAATTGTTAATTAGCTCTGCTGGGCATTTGTTTTGTTATATTCATCCCTGCTTTCCACTGGGATTTCAGCATCTGTTGGGGAGGAAATCTTGGAAGAAAGCCAAAAAACTGTAGTAAAAGGTGTCAGCAATGCTCTTTTCAACTCAGAACTGGACCACTAGCATCATTTGATGGTAGTTACCCTGCTGTGATACTGCCTTGGACCACATACTGAGAATGTGAGGCTGCATGTGCTCATCAGCACAGGGAAGTCCTAACAACAAACTGCAGCACATTAACTGAAATTCTACAGGGTCAGTGAAAACTAATTTTTTTTTTTTTTTTAAGGACTTTCTTATAAATTGCCCTGTCTGATTAAGAGCCTACCAAGGAATCCTAACTTGAGCACCCTTGGGTGAACTCATTCTCATAAGCAAAATCTTCCCACTTTCCCTATCAAAAATGAGCTTCAGTTCAAGAGATAATAGGCAACAGCTTGGCCTAGAGGCAGCCACATACTGGTGGTGGAACTAATTAATGCAGATGGCCCCGGGGTGTTTTGCAGAAGATCTCCCAAGGATCTTCATTGTCTCCATCATCCACACTGCAGCACAGCTTTGTTAAAGAAATAGGTTAACTTCACAAGTCTTCCCTAAGAGGAGAGAAGCAAGGATGAGAAGTCAGCATCCAGCTCTAGTTCTCAGTGTTTGAAAGCTGAATGTAAGGTGGCATTATTGGTAGTCTGTTAAACATTTCAGTCAAGCACTAATAATAGATTTTCCCACATAAAAGGGTAAATAATCCTATGTGTCAGAAGTTTTGTCTTCACTTAAATTCACTTCAATTAAATCAGGTGAAGTTGTTGTCCCTTCCTCCTTCTGGTTCATAGAGAAAACCCAAATCAGGGGGTGTGTTTTCCATTCAGAGCAGGGTTACCAATTGAAGCTCAGGATTTGTTTTCACAAGGGTTGGAACCCTCAGTGCAGAAGATGCAGTCACAGCGTTTGAACACGGAGTTCCCCAGTGTTTTCCCACACCTCCCTGTGCCCAAAAAAATCACTCCAATTTGCATACATTCACATGGGTGGGGGTACATAATCTTGCTCCCCACCTCACCCCAGGTCTTGATTCACTGATCCTCCTTTATTGCACAAACAATCATTCACTGCCATGCTATTTCTAGAAAGTACTAGGTAGCTCCTTTGAAAGAAAAATTGGTATTTGCCTTAGACACTCTGCTCTGGGAATATCTCCCAGTAGATGACATGGACAAAAATGTACCAGGTTTGTTTTCTTCAGCTTCTCAAAGCCCTCCAGCACTTTACTTGCAGGCTTTGCAAACTCAAGCACTCCAGTCTTGTCATGTCATACAAGACCAAAATGTAGAAACTCAGCTACAGTCCATGAAAACACCAAGCAGCAGGACTGCAGCATAGCTCACGCTTTGAACCAATAAGAATGGAGCCAAAATAACAGCTATGTCCTAGAGGAGAAAGTACCTGCAGGAGACATATGGCCAAGTGTGGTAAGGAGAGGACAAAGCTTACTTGCTGTCAAGGAGGCCAGACTGTCTAGTGTAGATACAACCACTCGTGAATGCACTCATTGAGGTAGGTGTAGACAGAGCAACACCATCTAATGCAGTGAAAAGAATTATTGGATTATTTGATGGGTCCAGAGATGCACACTGGTGCATGTAATCCCTTTGTGGAAATTAAGAGTATAGAGTAAGGCCACATGGAATTGAACCACATTTTTGTAACAAAGATCTTCCTGTGTGATTGATAGTGGTCCTTTTAAAGGATTCAGTGGTCCCCAGATTGGAACTTTGTCGTGAGTGAATATATGACAGATTCCTTATATGACAATTTTGCTGAGGAGAAAGGCTATTGGTATCCCCTCATGAATCAGGTTTTGTAGCACTGTTCTTCAGCTGTGAATTTTTTTTATAAACTAACAACTTTGCAGACAGCAGAAGGCAGGGGATCTATGACATGGATAACTGAATCTAGTCTTGCTTTGATTGTGGATTTTCTTTCCTGATGCTCTTATATTCAAGCAGAACTATACGCATTGTGGCTCAATAAACATTGCAAGATTAATGTTGAGACCTCCCACCTACACTGAAAACACAAATAATAGCAGTTGTCAATCTATCATTTTAAAAATTACATAGCCCCGGCTAGTGTCAGACAGTACACCGCAACTGGCTTCCATACCCAAGAGCTTCCAAGATGGTGCTGAGAATCCAATTCAAGAACCATTTGATCCAAATCTGGGGGAAAATATTATTAGAAGTCTGTGAGTCATGACAAGATGACACATAGTCTGATGCATGTGAAACTGAGGAGGTTGTAGTCAGTGCACTAACTTAGGAGTTCAGTTGGTTCTTTTATGTCTACAGAGATGAGAAGAAGTGGAAGACCCTCACCATGCCCATCCCAACTGAAGATTATTTAGGCAAAACTGTGAAGTTTCAGTGCAAGACAATTACAGTGGCTGCATCATTGCTGAGGCCTTTCTACAGTCGAGATATTCATTTTGGATGTACTTAATGGGTAAGGGAAAGTTTCTCAAGATTAGTGAAAAAAATCCTCACCGTACTTATATCTGCTTTATCTAAAACCCTTAGATCTGCACATTTAGCTTGGAAGTCTCAGAAGGACAAACATTTGCATGAGATTTCTTCTGATTTTTTACTTCCAGAAAAGCCAGAAATAGTATAAGAATATAAAGAATGACCTCTTTACTTCTGCTTTGGACTCCCTGTAGAAGGAGGAAGTACAAATCTCCCAATATCCTTAGTTCAACATCAGTTTTTCTGGGTTTTTTTTGTCAAAGCAGTTTCTCCATCTTTAACTGTAGAGAAGCTACAAGCCCTGGAACAGCAAAGATGCCAGAAGTGTTGGATGGAAGAGGAGTAAGTCTACTATGAGCAAGCAGAGGGAGCATATTTGTGGAAGACTTGAGATTTTCTTGGACACTGGAATCACTTCATTGCACTAATACACTGCCTTATTTCCTGTGTGGTATGTATTTCTGGAGGCAGACTAGAAAGATGAAAAATCTCTTCCTAAGCCTGCCCAGGGCCTTGCTCAATAGCAAAATGTTGACAGGTTTTAGATCTATGCAATCATCGTATGTAAAAGTTCTCCCAGACCACTTCAAGGAATTTAGAAAGAAAAAAAATCACTAAAATTGGCAGGTCTATATCTCTACTGTTCCTGACCCACCAGCATGGTCCCTGACTGAGCACACACACACGAGGGGCCAGGCAGCTTCTGTTAGGACAAAGACCAGCTGATTTCCTCAGTACTGTGGCTCTGCTCTCTGACTTCAGTAGCTTTTTTTTTTCTTTAATCTTTTTTTCTTTTCACCAGAAAAGCAGTTAAATCTGAATCAGGGATAGCATCTCCATAATGTGACTTCTAAGTGTCAGAGGTATTATAACACAAGTAGCTAGGAGTCTGCACTGCAAACAGGACAGGAGATAAGGAACTTCTTCACATCTGGGGTGGCCTGCATATCTCCTTCACACTGGCAAAGTAAGCAAACAGCTTTGCTGAATGACAGTTGCTGGATTCAACAAACCATTGGCTCTGTCCCTTTTCACAGACTGTAAATATCCATATCAAAAAGTCCACAACTAACCCATATTGAAACCTTGGTAGATAAAAATCAGAGGAGAGGTACTGAAGTCTGACATCTTCATCCAAAGCTGACTGAAGGCAATCTGTTAAATGGTTTGGTATTTACAGATACCCCTGAATTACCCTTTCATTCTTGGGGCTACTAGCAGAGGCATGAATCTCTCCACAGGAGGTTCAGGAAGCATTAGTATGACACCAGATGAAGTTGGTGTTGCCTTTCTCAAGCTATACCCACAGAATCTATAAGACAAGCTAGAAAATACACATCTATTGTCAGCCCTAAAAAAAAAAAAAAAAACCAAACCAAAAAAAA
>JAOEGS010001818.1:42806-100379 GCA_025447755.1 Corythornis vintsioides | reverse complement strand
AAAAAACCAAACCAAAAAAAAAAAAACAAAAAACCACACCTTATAATAAAATAAATAAATAGAAATAAAAGCTTCTCCTGTTAAACTGCCCCTTTCAAATTGACACTGGCGACAGAAACCTTATTACCAATCACGCACTCAGTGTGCTGAAGTGAGAGCTGAAGACTGTTTCTAACATGAGTTACTGCCCATTTTCAATGGCTTGTGCAGTCAGTGGGTTTCTAATTGCTTTGGGGATTAATAACACAATAGGAGGCCATTTCACTTTGGTTGACAATTATTTTATCCAACTGTATAAAGAACAGGTGATAAATTAATAAATTATAATCAGTTAGTTATTAAAGCTTAATGGCAGATGGCTGCAACAAGAAAAAACAGAGCTTGAGCTTCACAAAACGGTATTTTGATAGTATTTTTCAATGCATTTTTAATGAGAGGCATATAAAATGCATAAAACTTATAAATCATTTATAGAAGAACAAACTATAGAGTTGAATGGTCCAGTTATAATGCTATCATTATATTATTAATATCACAAGATCACACAGCAGCCTGCAAATCTGACTGGCAGCTCATTGTGTCAGGTGCTGTACAGACAGAGCACTTCCCTGGTGCTGAAGTGCTGCACAGCCACGGCTGGGTGCTGAGGGGCCACAGGCTTGCGAGATGACCTGCAGTGTCATGGGAACATCCCAGGGTTAAGCTCCCTCCTCAGCACAAATTCTGCACTGAAGTCCTTAGTGACTATTAAACCCAGTCTAGAACTTTGGTATTTTAACCCAGATGTGCCTGTATTTCTTACACACTTTGGTGTGCAGAGCACTGTGCTAGGAGACCAAAAAAACAGCCTACATGCAAGTGGAGGAATGAATGTGCAACACCTTATGTCTTTGTAGATGTAAATTTCACAGAACAAATGCAACTGCATGGCTGTATTGTCTCAATGTGTTCTTTTGGTATAATAGTTTGAAAACACGGTCAATTGAATCAGTTTATAAGCTCTAATGTTTTCCTGCCTCCTTTTGCTTCCTCTGAGGCACTGAATAGCCTATTTTATGTCTTCTTTAATTTCTGTATATTTGGATTAAATTCTCACCCTTTTTAGGTCAGTAGTAAAGATACTTTTTATGATAGTTGAGCCAGAACATCAAAGTTTGTCTTTATTTTCTGAGTTATTGGCCTACAAAATACTGTTTCTGCCCTTGTACTCATACAGCACCCAGCCAAATAACACCTTGGAGTCCAGGTCCAAGTCTTATTAAAAAGAAATAATCATCCCTGAAGCCTTTTGCTGGTTACTGACTGGCTAAAATTTACTTCAGTCAATTATGCTAAGGCTTTCCCTATTGGCAAGTTGGTGCTAGAAGGACACTGTTTAGGGGACGTTGATCTGGCAGTGCACACAAAAATTCAACCTCCTCCACCTCAAAACTCACCTCAAACAAGGTTTTCCTTAATTCCTCCCTGCTGAAGGTTAGACAGTGATTTAGGCATCATGAATTTAATATTGCCATTCCCTAAAGCCAGATGAGTTCCTCACAAAACAGTCATTGTAGGTAATATCCTCTCTGACTGTATTAAGTCAGAGATCAAGAACTGAATCACCTCTAGAAACTAAATTATACTTTTTATCCCAGAGGTAAATGTTTTGGCACTGCAAGCCTTTAAAAATGTGATTGACAGCCAAGTAGCCATCCTGTGACTGTGGCCAGTGCTGTCTTTCCCCCTGCTTCTTTCCCTCCCCTCTCTTGCTAACATTGCTGGCTGGTTGATTCTATCTTCATCTCACATTAGAAGCTAAGTTAGGAGGAGGTTTTCTTTGTTTTCCATTCTTGTACAGCCTTCAGAGTAATGGGGAGAGGCTGGTCCTTGAAAAAGAGCCCTTCCTATAGCACAGACCAGAAAACAAGGAGAAATACTAAGGAAATATTTAGGAACCATCTCCCTTATGTTGTATTTTCTATTACTAGCCTGCAGCTGAACATGGGAACACCAGTCTGGCACATTTTGCAAGCAGTGACACTCATGTTGCTTCCTCAGGAAAAGGAAAAAAAAAAAGAGTGGCAGATGGGTTTGGGGAGTAGCAGAGCAGAGAGCCTCTTACAAGGTCTTGAGGGGCAGGGGCAGCCCTCAGGGATGGCCTAGACTCTGCCTGGGACCAGACCCTGCAGGGGTGAGAGTAAGGGGTGATGCTCAAGGAGTATTTGACCCAGCCCTTGTCTGTAAGCAACCTTCCTCTGACAGAACTACACCACTTCATATGCCTGCTGCTTCTTTTGCAGGCAGGTTTATGCTGCACTCCACTCTCCCTTCCCCTCCACCTCTAAGTGTCCATCCTCTTTCATGTAAGTGAAGAGTGATGTGTACCTGGTCTCATGACAAACTGCAAAAGGGCATTGTTAACTAAGACATAGAAATGTGACTCTCAAAGCATTCAAAATTTCATAGGTATTAAAAGAAACACAAGGATTTCCCCATTTTCTTCCCCTCTAACATCTGCTTTCCTTCTTCTAATAAAGGTCCCTTTGCTCATCAGGGCACAAAACCTCCCTTGAGTCATAGGACCATTTTTCAACTCCCTTATAAGTTCTCAGGGTCCTATTGTCTCTTGTAACCACAAGAAAGTACCTGGCTTTTTCAAGAGATAACATGGAAAGACTGGTTATGTAGAAAATCAAGGGGACTGATCTTTTGCAAACTCTGAAGGACAGAGCTGGGTCAAAACCATGCAGTTGCCCTGGCTCTGAAGGAATCTCCAGGAGGTGAACTTATGAGGACCACACCCTTCCTCCCAGCAGACAGTCATGCAATAGGGTACTGTAGGTTTGGAAGGGGACAGCATTGCACTCAACTGGTCCTACAGCCCTTGGGATAGCCAGGCAGCCAGGCAAGGGACAAGCTGGTCACATGCCATTGCTAGGGTAAGAGGAGTTTAAATGACTCCTTCGCCTCTACAGCCTCACCAACCTCAGTCCCACACCCCAGTGGGATTCTCTCTCTGCCCCAAGCTCTTACTCTTCCTCATCTGCAAGCCCTGCTCCTGCTGCACTGAGCAGGTTCATGCAAAACTCTACTTTTCCCCAGTCAAAATGAGCATGATTTTCCTTTTTGAATAATTTCTCCCAAGGATAACTTGAAGCATTTTAGACTGTTTCTGTGATGATCTGGGAGAACTGCAGCTCCCACAGTTCACACATTAAAGATCTCAATATACAGAGAAACCCTCCATCTGCACCACCTTTTCCCTCTCCTGATTCTGGGGTCTTTGGCTTATTATCATGATGTTACATTTATCTGACCTTTACTGGATATGCCATCTGCCATGCTAAAAACTTTTAAAAGCATTTAACTCTGTATCTAATTGCAATTTTCCTCATTGCCCTCCAGATTTAGCACAGTATCATTTGGAAACACTGTGGCTTTTGATTCGGCTGAATCAAAAAAGCCAATTATATCAATAATAATAATTAATTGGGTTTTTTTAAGAAGAAGAAAATATTAAAGGCAGGAATGCACTCAGGATTTCAAGAACTAAAAAATAGTTCCACTCTCTGTAGGTTTAAATATGAGTTAATTTTTACTCACTCCACAATGTAGGTATCAACTCCAGACTTCCCTTAACTGTGTCCTACTCTCCCCCAGCCCACTGAGGTACACAATGCTCACAGTGAGTTGCCTTTTTTTTGGTCTCCCTCAGCAGCAATATCCTCAAAGAATTCCAGCCAGTTAATGAGGCATGCCCTTCCCTTCCTGAAACCATATTAGATATCCTTAATTAGGCCATGCTTTTCTAACTGTTCCTCCCTTAGTATCTCAAAAGAGGAGCTGAAGACTTTCAACTGCACAGATATGCAGCTTCCCGGTGCATCCCCAGGCCCTTTATAAAAATAGAAAAAGAGATCACATTACCTCCCTCTCAACCCTAAGATATCTTGCCCCTGAAGGAATCAAACTTGTAAAAATAGCAGCTATGGCTTCTCCAGTTTCCTAACCAGACCAACAGCAGCCTAAATTGATGTGTATTTTTCTTGCCTCAGCAAGGATGAGCCTCAGAAAGATTGGAAATGTGTTTCAGATGAGCATGAGAAAGCAAGGGAGGACATTCCTCTGCTCATCCTTAGCTCATATTTCTATTGTTTATTCTGTTCACCTGAAACTTTACAAGACTTCTGTGGTTTTCTAAGATAGAGGTTTCTTCTATTTTTCTCAGTTATGGTTCTCAGTGCTAACCAGAACCAAAACGTACCTCCTCGGATCATGCAAAACTGTCCTTGCTCTGGAAGTCCCAGAAGCTTCTAGAATTTCTCCTCTTCATGTTTCTAAAGATAGGACAAATACAGACACTTAGCAATTTCTTGATTTGGAGAAGCTGGGTTTATAATTGAGGTTTGTAAACCTCCCAATTTACTCTCCTGGTCCTCTCCTGGAAGAAGCCTAAATCTGGCCCTTGTCTTCCTGAAGTTGTAGTACTGCCCTCTCCTTCACAATTACTTTTGGGGGGAAAAAAACCCCAACCAAACAAAAACTAAATAAAAAACACTTCATGCTTGACAAACAGGGAAAACAATTTCCAATAAAGATCATTTTATTGCTTTGTCGCATTAAGACACATTTTAGTGATGAGGGGGCATCTTTTCCAACAAACACAGCTATCTCCTCTTACTTTTTTTTTTATGCAGGTATATATTTTTCTCACCTGGGGGACTAAAGATAACTAATTCCATACAGGCCAGCCCAAAAGGAAGAAAAGACTGAAGTCCAACATCAGGCAACTGTGTAGATGTGTGCAGGACCCAAATGGAGCCCAGGTCTTTCACAGTTGTCAGGCATGAACAGAGCTCAGCCTCCCCTAAGGTATGGGAGCTATTCCATCTGACTGCAAAACTTTACAGGCTCCACAGCAGTTGCAGAAATTAACATCTGGTGCCCAGAGAAGGTCACACAGATCCGTGGGACTGGGGATTAGGAGGTGTGAAAGTCAGTGCTAGTGGCTGGAACAAGATACTGCAGATGGGGAAAGCTGAGTTCAACACTGAGACTGCGATACTCAGAGGAGAGGTGGAAGCAGGACAGCTGCTTCAGGGGCAGGGTAGGTTTTCTGCCAAAAATTATCTTCCTGTTTAGTGATAACTAACATTGCTTTATGAAAATGACACCAATAGTACTGGAAGAGTAATTTCTGCATCCAGTATCCACACCATAACAATTATTGTCCCAGAGGGTTCCAGATTTTGCCAACACTCAGTAGATGTGTGACAATACTGCCCTGGGGAAAATCATGGATGTGTGTCTCAACTCAGGAATTGTTTGATCTCAGGGACAGAAGCTACTTCCTATAATCTGAAAAAAACCATAAGAATGTATTTAATCTTAAAAAAAACCCTTGCAGATACCCTTGACTTTGTTTGGCACTGGTGACTGTCCTTTTTCAAGTGGGAGGAGATGAGAAATACCCAGAAATTGCAGTGTTTCAACATTTTTATGGACCTCTGAAATACAAGTATATTTCCTGTAGAAATCCCATAGAATTACTAGATAATCATAAATATATATGAGAACAGTTAATAATTGATTTAGTAATGATGGTCCACTGAAAAATGTATTATTTGTGACCTTTGAGAAATAACCAGCATTTCTGAACCCACTGAATATATGGACAAATATAGGCAGCAAAAAACACATGACTATATCGATGACATTAAATTTACACCTATTTCTTACAAGCACTGCCACCAAAAATATCTTTCAATTACATTTGCACATCAAGAATAATGCTTCCTCCCTTGTCATTTCTTCAGATCAGTGTGAGAGAAATATCAAAACTTCCTCTAAACAAAACATCTCTTATCTCCAATGCATTCTCTTCTATCCCTCTTCTTTTGCTAAGGACAATGCTTGGCTTATCTTCTTATCTCTGTGGCTAATAACAATTTGTGCTTTTCTTTAGTGAAACACAGACAAGGCATCCGTAAGGTAAAAACACAGCACAGTCGAAGCATTTCAGTTTTACCTCAAGCTAAATTCATAAAGGTCAACGTCAAATGTGGGTATGAACCTGAGTGTGGCTAAATCAATCTATTTAAGGTGAGCTGCCTTTTATGTGCTTGCATACTGTGCAACTGAGTTATGTAGGGTACCCATGAACTGCTTGCTCTCCAGCTCACTATTCAGCCCAAGGAGATGCAATCCTTGGCAGAGGATTACTCGGGTGTGCATGCCAGAGAAAGCCCCCCTGCCAGTACCTGGAGGTTTCAAGTAGGTGTACACACCTGAGACTGATGCTTGGTCCCCACAGCTCCACCACCACATCTCTTGCAAGGGTTTTGCTGGTTTGCTACTGTTTCTGGAGGGACGGGTGGATACACAGTCACTTCATCTCTGCTCGGGTTCAGCTGTGCTTTGGGGGAGCTTTTCTCTCACATTTCCTGCATTACACTTTAACTTCTGTAATTGTTCATTCTCCTTTCATTGCCGTGGAAGGACATTTCTTTCACTTCAGCATTTGGTCACATCAGAAGCAGATAACGCTGTGGGAGGCATGACTCATTCTCAGAGGTCACCCTGCTTTGCTGAGAGGGGGCATTATTGTCTCACCTTCCTTCTTGAATTCAGCATCCCCGCTGAGCCCAGTAGTGTTGCCTGTCAGTCCAGCCTGCCCCCCGCCCCTCCCCCCCCCCAACCTCTCTGCCATTGCTGCTTCTGCTCCTTACCTTTCTCCTCCTGAGAATAATATAAGAGGTCAAAGGGACCTTCAAGACCAAACTCAAAGCAGGGGTCACTTTAGTGCACCACTGATGGGCTAGCTGACCACCCAGTGCTTGCTACAGGCATGAAGCCTGATGGCCCTGTCCATTCACATGTTAAGTATCTAAAGCTCCTTCATCATCTCAGTACCTGTGGATTTACCATCACAAGACTTCAAAACGTTAAGGGAAAACGATTTCTCCTTTTTCACAGATGAAAACTGAGATTCATAGTTCAAACACCTTAATTTTGGGTTTACTATATCCTACCTATTTTTTTCTGTATCACTATTAAATGGGAAACCGTAAAGACACATAGTGAACCTACACTGTCTGAATATGGTCCTGGTCTAGTTTGCCAAATTATAAGCTAATTCATAGAAGAACACAAATAGTGTTCTAAAAAGTCAAGTCTCCACACCACTTCCTTCCCATCCCTCTCTTCCTCTTCACCTCAACTGTTAAAAGTGTTGTAATAGCAGAAGTAGTAAAGATTAACCAACTTAGAGAAGTCACTGTGGCACGTAACAGGCCCTCTGTGCTGGAGCCCTGAAAAGCCTGTAAGCCATTCATTAATTGGGAGAGAAGCTAATCCAGTGATAAGCATTTATTAAAAACCTACCCTTGGAATGAAGTTAGGAAAAGCATTATGCTTCTCTTCAGCTCTGGAAATATAAAGATATGTCACAGGCATTTCTTTGAAAAAAAAAATACGTGGGGGTGAGGAATTCCCGGGAATCTTCCTCTTCAGACCAAAAAAAAATACAGAAATAAATAGACTTCAAAAGGCAATTTATATTATAAAACAGACTTGAATTTCTAGACCACAGAGCCATCTGAATATTGGATCAAATCTGTCTCTATTCTCTGAGCGTGCTGCTGAATCAGAAACTAAAACAAGTACCCTTAAAAATTGTTGTGGGTTTTTTTACCTAAAAAAAAATTAAATAAAATCCTTTACATGCAATAGTTTTTAATATTATAATTAAATGCTGATGCAGAATACTTAAAGCAAGTTACATCCTCTAAGAAATTACTCAAAATAAGTAATTCCATGGGAATTTAATTAACAGGTGTTGGAATTGAAGTTGGGGCTGAGTTTTCTCATTGTTGTCAAGACTTTTACATTACAAAGATGACAGTTTGAGACATCTGAACATTTAAAGACATCACAAAAGTATAGACTGTCATATCCAGCCATGATCTAACATGACTGTAAGGATCTAAGGATGTAGGATGCTTGTGCAACAGTCTGGCTTCAGAGGTTTGTCTACACAATTTAAGTCACATCAGGGTTTAGCCTCATACCCATAGAAAAAACCCTTCTAGGAGAGAAGCCACGCAAGATAAAATGGAAACTACACCAAAGCAGACAGTCTGTCCCCCAAAAAGCAATGCTTCTGCCTGCAAAGACCGTGACTGATGCTTGAAATGTGGCTGAGGATTGCTCTTCCTTGCAGCAGAGCCCTTCTGCTCCTGCTGGGGCTCAGCTCCAGCTGGGGTCACATTTACTGTTGCAGCCTGAGCCTCATTATTTTCAGACTGTGGTTGTTGAGACTCAGAAAACAACAGCCACTGAAGCAAATGGCAGCTGTCTTCCCTACAAATCTGCAGCATGGTGCTTTATACACATTCCCTAGCTTAAGAGCCACTGTAAAATAATTTCTTCAAGAGATGGAAATACAGAAGTGAACAATCAGAGTAATAGAATGGTAAAACCAGAGCCTGTAGCTTTAAATTTTCTTATAAAATTATTTAGCTAGCATAAAAAATGGGCCAAATTTTCTGCTCAATGAAGAAGGTTGAAATTCCTGGGAATCTACATGCAGAAATAAAACAATAAAGTAATTCTGTAGGTTAATTAAAAACAAACCTTCTGAAATTTTTCTGATGTATTTTTAACTGTAGAATTGTCCATATGGATGTGACCCAGCCACAGTATAGCTCATCTTATGATATAATTTTAAAGAAAACCATCTTATGATATAATTTTAAAGAAAACCATCTACACTTTTTCTCTCTGCAAACCATAAATTGCCCTTTAATTGATTCAAAAGGTGGGTAGGGATTAGCAGAATCTAAGTCACATAGGAGACAGGGAATTTTTTAAGGCTTCCAGTGGCAAATACACAAAAGGAGGCAATGCAAACACAATTAAAATCTTTTTGATGCACAGGAAGTAAATGTTCTTGTGACTTGCAACAGAAAGAGTCAAGAAATTAAAACAATCAAGCTATGTCATGTTTTAGCTCACAGTCACTGTAAAGTCTGGGGTTATAAACTCTCCTTTCAGACAGTCAAACAGTGAGACCTCTGTTCTGTTTTCAAGGGATGGATGCTGTCACTTAGACAAGATCCTAACTCCCAGTGGGTGATAAAAGCTTATCACTTCCATGAACAACACAGCCCAGTAACTGGTGGGTGCCTCTATCTCAAAGCTCCAGCTGCTGGCTGCCTCTGCTTTAAAGTAAGGGAAACATAAATAAAACAATCATCATATGGACATTGCATTATGTAAATGGCAGTGGTTGTAAGAAATGCAATTTCATACAGCTTTGGCAGAGGACCGAATTCATCACCAGTATTTTGAGGCTGGCTGAGACGTGAGAAACGTTTCTTGGGCAGTTTCTTCTAGCAGCAAGGGACAGCTGAGCATTATCTTCAGGTCACAGTCATCCTGGCTAGCTGACACAGGGAGAGTGTTGAAAATTACTAGTTGGTGGCTGAGGACGGATAACTCAAAAAAACCAAACTGCCTGAAATGAGCAAGACTTGGTACCAGATGGAAGAATGTGCTGCATTTACTTGCAGATGTACTGCCATGTAGCATCATGCAGCAAAGGGTGGTTTGGGACAAAGCTTCAGGAAACATCATCCTGGGCCTGATTTTCTTGCCCAGTTAAAAATCAGAACTAATAGCACCAAAACATGACAGACAACAATATGCTGTGACTCCTGGAATGCAGCAGGAAGGACTTTCATATTCTGCTTTAGCATGAAAAAAGGCCTAGCACTTCCTTCTTCTCAGATTGTTGTGCCAGGGCTGATTTGCTGCTCATGTCCATTTCCAGCCAAAGTCTGTTATTCAGTTAGACTAATGCAAATCAGGAGCAGCCCCAGATGAAGCTAATTAGGTTTCTCCTGTCTTGTAGGGGTATATGAGCCAACAGAATTCAGTCCTCTGTGGTCAGTGTTTATTACTAGTAAGCAGGGAGTTGCTCAGCTCTGGACAGGGAGCCAGAACAAGGCTGATTTACAAGATAGTCACCAAAGTACACCATGAGCAACCCCCCTGAAGGACAGCCAAGGACACAAGTTTAGACCTCATACAATTTTTAATGGTTTCAGCACCAGCCTTGAATCATCTCAGTGCCTGGCTCTTGGCACAGGTGTGATTTTCACCCTTAAACAGCTTGAGAGACTTAATTCAAATAAGCCGCCAGTCTGAGTTCCCTCTAATCTCTGAGACAGGGGATTTTTTTGCTTGAATGTTCTGTAGTTGTAAGAATGAAAAATGAGTGGTCAGACCGGTAGTTTGCAGTTATATTGGCTGTTTCCTTTTCCAAAGATAATTTTTTTTTTTTCTTTTTACTCAATGAGTTGGTTTTCTTAATGACTTGCAGTAAGGGGTTTGGGTTTTTTTGGTTGGGGTTGGTTTTTTTTTTTAAACTTTCATTGTTAATAATAGCAACTCTAAAGTAGTCTTAAAGCAGTGTACACACAGTTTTACAGAAGCATGAATGCTCTGCTGCAAGCCCCATGCAAACAGATCACAACCCCTCAGCGAGACACACAAGTCTTAAAACTGACAGAGCAAAATGAGTAAGCCTACTTACACAAACCACTGCATGCTCTAAGAGACAATGATTGCTCATTACCTTTTTATTATACTTATGCAGAAGAACCTTCTACAAAGCAATAGGCTCATAAAAGCTCCTAACACCTAGGAGTCTGGCGAAAGCCATTCCCATGATTCAGTGCAGGACGTTAATTCCACAGCCAAGGGAAATTATCTTCTGATAAAGTTAGGAAGTACATAGCAATAGCAACAACCATGCAGGGGTTTTAGAATAAAATTAATTACTGGAGTCCTTCTCATGAGTTACAAGCCAATGCTACTGAAAATAGCATTTTTGCCCATTATAAGTGATACTTGAACGTTCACTTTCTTCTCCAGCAAATTCAGATTAACTAACAAACTTGAGATCAGAGGCAGAAGCAGGGCCTCAGCTATGAATGGGATCCTAATGCCTGCTGTTCTCTGTAGCAGGTATGTTCTCCTGAAGACTGAGGATAGGAGGAAAGAAGAAACCTGAGATCCTCAGCATAAACAATGATTCCTTTAATAAATGTATAGAAGATAAGGAACTTCATCCATGTCTGCAGCTGACTAGATATATGAAGCCACCTGATTATAGAAACAAATCACTTTTCTCAATGTTATTACACCCTCCTCTGTCCCATGGATCACATCTAGAATCAACACGATCAGACCAATATTTTCTTTGCATCCAGTCCTTAGACGGGTTGTTACCTTAGAACATCACCTTGTCCTTTAGATTAAAAGTTACAAAATACGTAGAGCTTGCATTGTTTTCTGCAGTACCCATACACCCTTTGAGGTGATGTCTATCCAGGGAGTTAACAATGAATCATTTGTCCAGCAGACCCACAAAAAGAACCTCCTTCTTCCTCCACAGGTTTTTTTATCTTTTGCAACCCTTGCACTTTCTCTTCCATAAGAACATGGTTCCTGGGTTGCTCAGAAGGTATGTCTCAGCTGCAGCCCTTACTTGCCACACAGATAAAGAGCATGAAATTAATTTTAGGATTCAGACTGGCCTGAGCAGAATAAATACCTATGCAATTAGTCTGCACAAAGATCCTTGTTAACAATACCCATGTTACTTATAATCCATGAACTAGCCTTGCTCAAGCTAGATCAGAGATGCCTAGAGCAGAGAAACATGGAGTTTCATGAAGTACACACAATAAATTCTGCCTTATGGGAGAGATCCATGGAATTTCACAGAATCACACAATGGGATTTGGGTGCTGTTGGGTTAGACACAGTAAGCCCAGCAGACTTTTAATCCTGATTTTGCAGCACATGGAAGATGGCCACTCATGTGGAGCTCACCAACATGACTGCTGGATGGAACCATAATTTCCTACCTTGCTGTATTAGCATTGCTTCAAGATTTGAACCCTGCAGCAGTTGCAGTGCTTCTGCCTGCATTTCAACAGCAAGGAGAATTTCCAGAAAACTTCATAAGCTGTCTGTCTTCATTGTTGCTGCAAGATGCTGAACATACAAAACTGTAGTTACTGTTTCAGAGTCTGATAAAGGATCTGCTTCTTTCATTCACTGGAAGAAGGAGGAATTAAAACAGCTAGTAAATTTCTTTCCACATGTAGGGCACAAGGCTGACTAAATGTTTTCAGTTCTTTATATGATTAGGCTACTGTATGAAACCTTGAGTGGCCAATAGCAGATAAATATGGAGTCGTTGTTTTTTTTTTCCCTAAAACCAGAACTAGAAGGCAAGCAATGAATTATCAAGTAGATGATTTAAACCAAAAGGAAGTACCTTTTCACATGATGCATACCTAAACAAATGGGCCCCATTGCTACAGGATGTTGTAGGTGCCAGGAGTTTAGATGAATTAAAAAGGCAATTAGACAAATGCATTGAATGAAAATCCATTAGTGACAATAAAAAACAAATATACGCCTCCTTTACCAGAAGGGCTGGAAGGAAATGCTGGGGAAAGTGAAACTGGAGGCCTGACTCCATTTTTATCTCTCATCTTTAAACATCCATAGCAAATCAATGTCAGAGGCAGAAATCCTGGGATAACTGAATCTTAATTCTAGAGCTGCTCTTATGTTTCTGTGTTTAAAAGCCATTACCTTTCCTCATCTGCTGCAATACCCATTTCTTCTTGGGGCAATTCTGCTAGCACCTGTCTTTAAAACAAGGAATGTTGTATTTACTAGGTAAAAGCTTCCATTTGATTCTTATGTGCTGTAATCTTAGCTGCTAGCAACCTCTTCTTTGCCAGAAGTGGCTGCCATTATTATCTAGATATGAATCAACCTTTTATAGAGCTGTTAGTCATACTTGTCCTCTGCAAGTTCTAATTTTTTTCACCTAACATAAATTGAAATTTTGAATGAAAATATATGGTCATGACAATATCTATGAAAATTAGCTAATTGCACACAACTTTTTTGAAGGCACTGGGTTTCATATTTCCATGAAGATAATTTCAGGGAAATTCAAATGATCAGGTTAATCAAGTTTCCAAGGGATAGAGGAGTTTGGGTTTTCTCTTCAGTGTCATATACCTTACAAAAAAGATTTCTGAAAGTCCTTCCTACAGTACATCTTTGTATCTTCGCTGTTAAAATGCTTTTTTCCACTGCTTGAAGAATGAATGATGCCTAGTCTTGCAGTTTCTCCTAATTGGTCTCGTATGAAAACCTTATGAAATCACTTTGTGTAAAAGACAAACAGCAATTCCTTCAAGGCAGCCTTGTGTGTTTTAACATATCTTGTTCCTTTCGTCCATCATCTGAGGAGTAAAAGCTGTCCATGACATTAAGCCTCTCCACTTGAAATCTCTCCTCAAAGGAGGCTGTATTTTCCCGTTATTTTCCAAATCCATTTCAGCAGTACCTGAGAGGGCTGGGAAGATGCACTGACAAAGAGAAATATGTGATAATTGCATCCAGAAACTCCCCCCTCCCGGCCCTGGTAAATATAAAGTTGCATGTTCCTTTTAGTATGTCCCCAGGAACACTGCTATTCATTTAAGGAACTCTCCCGGAAAAAAACTCCTTCTGAGCTTTTCTTTTGTTTAAAAAGCAATAATAATTTGAGAGTGAGCATCAAATTCACAGGTCTACCTGGTAAAAGCACATGGAGCTGATTGATTAGATCAAGTGAGGGGATTAACTGCATAGATGGAGAATATGGCTGCTAATTGGCTATCAGTGAAGGTAATTTTTTTTCTTAAGGGAGGAAACATTAAGAACAAAAGATCTACATAACATTTTAGACTGAGTGCTTCAGCCTGCAGCTACATCCCTTTTCCAAGCAGTGCAATCCTCCTGTGGGATCCTCTCTGGATACAAGTCAGCAATGCCCAAAGTCAATGGGAGTGGCCCAAAAATGCTGATTTAACTCTGGAGCTGGCTGTTCTGTACAGGTGCAAATTTTGCCCTTGGCTAATATAAGCAACATAAGTGACACAGAAGCAGTGACTTTCACAACTTCTCTCAGATTATTTGCATTTGAAAAGAGACGTTTTTGGAAATAGAACTGTCTTGTCTCAATGACTCCAAAATAGGATTATTTGATTCTTTGATTCAAATCGACTTTTAATTCTGAAGGTTCCTCCAATGTTCAGCTATTAAAGTCCTGGGCTTTTTTAAATCCTCCAGAAGGATTTTTTTTCTTTTGATTTTTCCCCAAATCTAATGTAAGAGCAAATTGCTAGAAGGGCATCAATCAAATGAAGTTATTAACAGTTGTGTCAAAAAGAAACGAGTGAGTTTAGTGCCCACAAAATTTCCAGACTTTTGATGAAAAGATGGGGTCTTTTTGGATATTTTGGAGCAAATGTGTGAACAGCAATACTGATGTATAAAGAGTTAGCAGCTGAGACTACAAAGAGGGCTGTGTGCCTGCAGAATTCTGTCCCAGAGACTTCATCATAATACCAGGGCTTTGATGGAAATGTGGATTCCCAGGAATTGTAAGTAACCCTATGGGCAAATTTATCTTATAACACTTAGGAAAGATATGAGGCGTCCAGCATGAGGTCATCAGTTCCTACTGGGGGAACAATTGACAAGACATGCTTTAAAGAGGCAGAATTCACTTGAAATCCCTCTACATCTGGAGCTTACTTCTCATGTTACAGGAGTCCCAAATGTTCACAGCAGTGAACCATTAGTGACTGAAGGAGCAGCAAAACATCTGTATAATGCATGAAATGTCTGGAAGTGTCTGACTCTCTGGGAGTCAGCTGAAGCTTTCAATTGATGCTTTAATGGTGGTAATTGAAGTTTGCAGCACTGGCACATCCTAGCTCAGTAATTAGATGGATTACAATCTTTCTTGTTTGGCAGCATTCTTTAAACAAGCTTCAGCTTTTCATATAGTCAACACTGTAGCAGAGATAAATGTCACATCAATTCAGAGTGAAAAGTAATTTAAGGAAAGACTCAAATTTATCTTCACTGAGTACCAAAGAGGAGATATTTCAAAGACAGGACAATGGCCCTTTCTATCTTAAAAGAATGGCACATTTCTCACATATAAAGGCTAGCTTGTGAGGTAGAATCTATGGGCGTGCCTTCCATGAAATCACTGAAGCTAAACCTGCTTATAATATTTCAGGATCCAGTTTATGTATTAATGAACAGATTAAATTCTGGTAAATAGAAGTGTGTAGGGAAAGGAGAAAAAGGAGTAGTCAAAGTAAGAAAAATATACTATCTATACCTAGGATTTGTCACTGTGATTGATAACTGTAAGGCAAATAAAATAAATAAATGAATAAATAAATACATACATAAAAAGAAGCCATGATAAAAGCTCTATGATGGGATTATTTGAAGTGATATTAAATGAAGGCAGTAGAGGTCAGGAACCAGTCTCCATCCACAGGGGAGTGGGAGACACATCTTTTAGTCTCTTACATGAAAACCTTGCTTCTGTAAACCATTTTCACTCTTAACTTGAAAATGGCATCTAGCTTATGCTTGCTTTAAAGTTACTGACAAATGTACTGCATTTACCTCTTATTTTATTGCTGCTCTTCACAATTTTAGAAGCAATGTTTTGAAACTGGCTCTGTTTTCTAGTGCTCACATCTAGATTTTCATGTACCTGGATGTTTTAGTTGAGTAATATAGGAACTTCTAAACATCAGTTGGTTTGTTTATCTGAAGAACCAAGCAGCTTGAGGATTTCACTGAACAAATCCTTTTCCCTATGTTCTGCCAACTGGAACACATCGCTGAATCATCACTATGATGGAAACAGACCTCCTAAGCAGAGCAGACAGGTATGGTTGATCTTCTTGAGGTCACACTATTGCTTCTGTTTACAGCATCTCCCATCCCTTCACTTCCTTCCTTCCTCGTTCAGCAGATTAACAATATTGACACTCTTTATTTCCTCTAGAGTCAAAATATTCCTTGTCTGGGGCAAATCTAGCTGGCATAATTCCAACAGCCAAAAGAGTATTGAGAAAGGAATTCCAAGTCCTCTGTCAGTTTTAATCCATGGACTTCTAAGCATGTGCACTTCATCTGGAGGAGATTTAGCAGTTGCCATCATAATTATTCCCTTAATACAGATTTTTACATCATGCTTGGTTCCCTCATGACTAAACAGAGTTTTGCAGTACAACACTTTTGCCTTAGTACCGTGAAACAAGAATAGCCTGTGACTTCCCTGGGTGAGCTGGTGTATTCTGTTTCAGTGAAATTTGTGAAGTACATAGATATTGAAATCTGAATCTCTGAAGCCTTTACCTAGTATCCGTTGTCCTCGGTAAAGGACCCTGACAGTAGTAGCCAGGATCTCACTCAGTGCTCAGCAAAGGTTCCCAACAGAAAAACTTCCCACAGGACATGCTTCATTTTCTCTATAATTTTCAAGATGCTTGTTTACTTAAGGGATCAGAATAAATAAGCAGAAAAAGAAAGAAAAAGACAGAAACATAGACAAATGACTGATAGGTGTTCTGATAGGTACTCTTTCTCAGTGCAGCAAATCACTCAGAAAGTCTGGGTTATATTTCAAATTTTGCCCCAAGCTGCTGTCTGATTTTGGAAAAGTCCCTTGAAGGCCATTTCTATTCTGAAAACCATTGCCTGAAAATCACACCTTACTCAACAGATCTACTTTCTTGAATAGTCATGAAAAAAAAAAAAAAAAAAGAGTTTATGATAAAAAAAAAATAATTTATAAAGCACTGTTGATTTTTCTTTTCTAAAGAGCTGAGCTCAGCCATAGGCTGCCTTCTGCTTGCTCAACAGAAAAAGAGCAGTTGTATCCCTGCAACCTCAACATCACAGGCTGTTCAAGCAAGGACCCTGTGGACTTACTTGCTTACACAATGTCCGGTGCAAAATATGTTTGCATTTCCAAGAATGAATGAGTGTAACCTCATCTTGATGAAAGACTGCAGCACCTCTAAACATCAGGGCAGTGGTTTACCAGAAAAAAAGCTTCAAGAACATTTGGGCATAAAACATATTAACTACTTTTAAGATTGAGTTTAATCAGTTCATAAAAGGGATTATATAATGTGATTGCCTGCACACAAGAGACCCCTTTCAGGCCTGCACTCCTGCACTCCTTAACTGCAAAATATATCTTAAGGCAAAGAGATCAATCGACGGTAAGCACCCTTCAGAGATTTGATCTTGTATGGGAGGCATAGTTTAAATGAAAGTGCTTTAGCTGTACATCCCTTCCTGTCCTACAACACATTTGGTAATGTAGCATTTAAGAGGATTATGATAAATTGATAGTGTGATGATAGGACAGGGGTATCCTGGATGAAAGAAAACCCTGCATAATGCTGCTGGCAGGACTGGTTTGAGTACCACAATCCTTACATGTTTTGAAGATCTCCCATGAAGTATGGTGCAAAAGAACACCTTCAGTGGAGATATAACATGAAGCACTGAAACAAAACAAGCCACTCTCTGAGAAGCAAGCACTGGGGATGACAGACAAAGCCACCCACTATGGCCTTGCAGGATCACCTCCACATTCAGCATGGGGCACATAGAGCCTCTGATTGACACACAGTGGTTTCCACATACCTCTACCATTTACGAACCAGTGCTGAGGAGGAATCTCAAGACCTAACTTAAAGCAATGGGGCTTAGCAACTTGTACTCAGTGCCATCTAAATAGTAGGTATAACTACACTGTTTTGAGGCTAGCACTGGCTCTGAGAGCAGCACAGACATATGCACCTGACTCTATGCCTTTACTAATAAATTATGACTTAGGCAGTTCAGGTCCAGATCTCTCATCACCTACTGCATGGTTTATGGGTAAAATCCACCCATGGATAATGACCAATTGACTGTGCAGCTAAACAACTTCCACTTCCACATGCACTGTATTTAACCAATGACCACATAGATCTTGGTTGATGAGAAGCACAACATAACCCAGTGATGCACACTTGAAGCCCAGAAAGACAGCTGTATTCTGGACTGCATCGAAAGAAGCATAACAAGGGTTACTAAGGTTAATAACTTTAAACTGAAAGAGGGTAGATTTAGATTAGATATAAGGAAGAAATTCTTTACTGTGAAGGTGGTAAGACAGGGGAAGAGGTTGTCCAGAGAAGTTGAGGATGCCCCATCCCTGGAGTGTTCAAGGCCAGGTTGGATGGGGCTTTGAGCAGCCTGGTCTAGTGGAAGGTGCCCAGGGCAGGAGGGTTGGGACTAGATACTTTTTAATGTCCCTTCCAACCCAGACTATTCTATGATACATCAAGTGATTTCTCCACATGGAGACAAAACAGCATTGCAGCAGCTGCAGAAATCACTGCTGTCTGACATAGAATAATTGCCAATAGCTGCCATTCACCCAATCATAGTCATCTGTTGCTCTCCTGGGTAGCCTGGGATGGGGTTAATATTCACAAGAAGATAGGAGGGCCACAGCCAGGATAACCAACCAAACCAGCCAATGGGGATATTCTGATATTATACTAATGTCATGTCCATTATATAAGGGCAGGGCTTGCCAAGGGGGAAAACACATTTGGTTTGAGCAAGCTGTGGCTGGGAGCAGGAAGAGGCAGTGAATGAGCTGTCACATTGCAAATCACTCCTTTTATATATATATTTTTAGCTAGTGTTATTGTTATTACTGTTGTTCCTTCTCTTTGTGGTGTTCTATAAAACCATCCTTATCTTAATCCATGTGTTTTTACCTTTTTCTCCTAATTCTCCTTCCCGTTCCACTGGGCGGGGGGGTGGGGTGGGGGGGTGGAAGAGCGAGCAAGTGAACAGCAGCAGTGTTGTGCTTAGTTGCCAGCTAATTATGACAGCTTTACAAAGAGGATCTTGATGCCTTCATTGATAACTTGACTATATAGTTCACAAGCACTCTTTCTCCTTCTCCAGGCTGAACCTTTGAGTAACAAAATTTTTGAAAGACTATTTCAAAATTCCTCCTCGAAACACAGAATCTCATCGCTCAGGAGCATGGTTGGGGATTGTTTAAGCTGATAGTGAATACCTGCAGGATACACAAGGTACCAGGGTAAAGAGTTGTAAAAACTCCTGCATCTAGTGTGGAACACAGACTCAATGATGAATGATTACCATAGCCCCTGGATTCAGAGGATTCATCATAGGCAAGATACGGAGGCTTATAATCTTGTTTTGCTGAAGCTTTCCGTGAAAGAATATTATAAAGCATATTCTCCACAGCACTCAGCTCATTCAGGTGGTGTAAAAACTGTACAGACTGGGCATACACTGGGGGTCAGACCTGCAGTCTTTGTACATCTGCAAATTGCATGGAATTGATACAGCAGGGTTGCACCAAGATCAGATAATGCTCCCTGTGGGACAGTTGCCAACTGGCTCTTCTGATCTGCTGAAGAGTGGCTGGAGGTCAGACTGCTGGGAACCTAGTGTAGCATTATACTTTCTTTATATTAAACAAAATGTGCTGCAGCAGTTTCTTCAGACCATTCCTGATGCCATTGCATAAATAAGGGTCTTGCTACTTGCATATACATGTATATGCTTTACATATATGATTTTGAATGGGGCTGTGACATTTCTTTGTGGATAGGCCTATATGCATGGACCTCAGACATGAACAGGGATGAATCTGATCAAGGTAGGACAGGAAAAATAGAATGTTAATTTTTCAACCTAATTCAATTGTATTCATTTCTGTGAAATTCAAGTGGTGAAGTTCATTCACACAACGGAGAAACTAATCACTATGGGCAGAATTAATTTATCTTAGATTAGCCATCTAAGAGGCAAATATCTAATTTAAGGCATTTTTATAGGCTCCATACTCAATGGAGACAGAAGGCAGGATCAGTGACCTGCTGAAGACAATTGCTTCTAGTGATTACAGAGTGAGTTTGAATTACTAGTTTACTTAAAATGCTTGGCTTTTATGCAGTTAAGGTTATGAGGCAAAATTTCCCCAAATATTAGCACCTGCAGTATTCAGGAGTTATGTGTAACATGCCATTTTCCTTGGGTTCTTCTCCCATTTCAGATAATCTTTCCTGACAAGGTTAGAAATTAGCAGCTCATAAAGGAATAAAGAGCATAACCTTTTGTGGTTCTTTGAATAATACACATAGGTTAGGTGTCTTTTCCCTTCATCTGGAGGAAAATTACAGGTCATTAATGTATTCAAGAGGGGGAACCAGTCCTGAATCTCAACAGAATGTTCATCAGTACCCAGTACTGCAATGGCTGGGAAATGCTTATTGTTTGGTATAAGTCCTGCTTAACAGACTAGGGATAAGAACCATAAAGCAAGCAGACACTCAGATTTTTGTATCCTCAGAAGTGTGATTTAAAAAGCAGTGTCTGGTTCACTGCACTATTGTTCAAAGATTAAGGCAAAAAGAACAAAGAAGCAGCAAGGTCATCCAGTCCATCAGAGAAGATACACTTTCCCAAGTGTGTTTCCGAGTGTTTTGTCTGATCTCATTTTAAAAGTCCTATGCTGTAGGGGCTATACTAGATCTTTAGGGAGCTTGTACTAGTCTAATAATAGATATTCCTCTCAGGAAAGGTTCCTTGGTATTTGCCCTGTTATTTATCACAGGGTATTATTATGTTACTACATTCACTTCTTAGATAATTCCAATACTCATTCCTTCAATTTTGAAGGTTTCATATAACACAAGCTTCACTTCATCATGTTATAGATAATATTTTAAAAACCTCTGCTGCTCATAAGACCGCAAAGGCAAAGAAATCTAGATGCAAAGCTCATGTGAATATGATGGACACACAGATTTATCTTCTGGACAAGTATTAAAGTGTTTTTTTTCCCCATTGATGAAACTACACAAGAACATTAGCCAGAGAAGCAAAAGGCAGTTTCTCAGGTGCCTCCAGCTACAGAAACCTCATATGATTTATCTGACTAAACTAGTTCCCTGGATTAGGGATGGTTTTTTTCTTAACTTAGTCTCACACTTTCTTGAAGTCCTTTCTTCTTGACAATATTTTTTTGACGTAACAAGTGTCCAGCAGTGAATATTTAGTGATAGATACAGTTATGGAAAACAGAAGTCTGTTGCCATGAGCATCACTAAAGTTTCTATAGCACCTAGAGGCTCTGATGTCATTGTGCAATGTGTTGTAAATGACAAACAAGGTTCCTGTCTCATAATTAAATGATGTATTTGTACAAGGAAGGATAAACCAGTGTATCATACTGATTTCCATTAACCCATTGATGACTCCTTCAGTCTGGTTGCATTTTCTCATCAGGCATAAATTATCTCAATATTTTAAATTGAAAACCACTCCATGTTTGATTAATTTTTCAATACTAATTTAAAGGAAATGAGGAGTCGTAACACTTGCTATCTCAACACAAGGTGTTCTATGAATGGTGGAAGTTTTTGTTAAAACTATACCTACAGTTAAAATCAGAAGCAATATTTCAGGTGGGGAAGAAAAGCTGGTTTGCATTAATAAAATCCAATTAACTTTAAGTGGAAGTGAGGAAAAGCAAGCCTGAGGACGGCAGACTGGGAGAGCTTCTAAGCAGCAAAATACAATGAAAAAGAAATAGAAATGAAAGTGGAAAAATCAAAACACAACATTCTTCATTTGAGATAAGTGCTGGTGCAACAATTTTTATCACCATGAAAGTTGTAACTTACAAAAAAGTTGCCAACAGTAGGGAAAATAATCATAGGAGGAAGTATATGGTAGGTTTAGAAATTCACACACCCACATGTTCTTCCTCTGTCTCTCCACCTCAATTGCATCTGTCTTTTTTCTCATAGAACTTAATGTATTTTGCTTTCTTGATCTGTATCTATTCATGATCTTGGCTGTGGTAAATTTCATGTTTGACTTCAAGCCTTCTATGTTTGAGAGTGGATGTGTTCCTCTCAGAAGCTCACTGAAATTGATCAGTGCTTAAGTCATCCATGGACTCTTCTGATGTGTAGATTTGTTTATCCCACAAACAGCCATACCTTGCTTTCCATTTTCACCAAAGGACCTTTTCCTATTCTTCCTTATTCTCATATCTCTGAACAGGCTTTCATACAGTCAAAGCAGTTATGCCTTCCTTGCATACTGCTTTTATTGACAATTGAGCCTGGTGCCACTCTTCCTGTGATATCGGAGGAGATAAGGCTCTTGATTCCAATCATTTGCTCTACATAGGAGATACAACATTCCTCTAACTAATATTTGACTAACCTTTCTCCCAGCCATATATATCTCAGTGAAAAACTATTTAAAAATTCCTGTGGCCTACAAGATCTGTGTGACATTTTATGAAAAGGACTTGCCAGAAATGTTAAGGTTGGATTGGAGTAAGGGGGGTGGATGTGTGTGTGTGTGTGTGTGTGTGTGTGTGTGTGTGTGTGTGTGTGTAAGAATGAAGAGAAAACCAAATTACCAGCTAAAATTTCATCTGGAATGAATTATCAAAGCATAACTAAAATCAAGAGCTGTATCATTTTACTTTGGTTAAAAATTAGGTCACAGAAGTCTATATTCCCAAAACCTCTCCTGGTACAAATTTTAGCACTAAGAATTGTTTCAACTGAGCAATGATTTGTCATCAAGGTCAGCCACTTAATAGGCTCAGCATAGAAAAAAGTTGTATATAAAAGACTAGATAAAGTCAATGCACACTAATGTTTCCAGTGGTTTTAGTGCAATTCTCATCTTTAGGGAAGACCTGAGTTTGAAATAGACCAGCTCTTTACTGACTTCATATAAATATCTTCATTTCAGCTTGACTGGCAATCTTTGGTAAAGGGATCACTCTTGGAAGATGAAAGCAAAGGAAAAATTTATTCAGAAACCAAAAGAGGTGGGCTGGAAGCCAGATGGTGGGAAAGACTGAGAAGATAAATAAAATGGATGTTGCTCCAACAAGGACCACTGATCAGCCCATAGAGACCAGTGTCTAGAGTGATGTGCCAGCTGGGGATAGTGCTACTCAGTATAAATCCAACAAAAACTCTGACTGCGATCAAGATCTTTGGTGCATTCCCAGCCTACTGGGATAGGAAGCAAGACTTGAGATTCGGGCAGTTAGGTGCCCAGATCTGCAGCACGTGTGCAGAACTTGCTACCAAGGACTGGACAGAAAATACCAAACACATATCGGTGCGTGTCAAACCAGCTTCCCCCATCACACTTTGGCTGTGAGATGTTCTGATATCTAGGACATGGTGTCAATGTAGATCCAAAATGAGAGGCACTAGCCAAAACTGCAGAGAAGGAACTGACTAGCAGATTAAATTTGTGCATAGACTAACAGTCCTTGCACAAAGGAACTGTTGGCCTGTAAAGAGTATTTTTGGAGTTCCTCAAGGATCAGTCTCAGGACTGATGTAATTTCATTAATAGCATTACCATACAAAAATAAATGCCTGCTGTAAATTAAATTTGCTGATGAGAAGTTAAAATTATCTGACATTATCAATGCAGAGAATAATGAGGAAAACATACAGAAAGCACCAGATAATGTTAGTGATGGGAGTAAGAGAAGGAAAATTACTTTCAACAGGGAGAATGAGTCTGGCACTTCCCTTACAAGTCACTGAGAGAAGAATCAATGTGAATCAATGGTGTGAGTGTATTAGTGAAAATCTGCAATAATACATAGATCCTGCTAAGTTTCTTGCCCACCATGCTGAAGGAATAGATGATAATAGACCACAGAGTGTTTTGGGTTGGAAAGGACCTGTAAAGATTACCTAGTCCTACCTACCTGCAGTTAAGTAACTTGCAAAGTCACCAATATGAAAAAGAACTGGGGATGACAGTGCCCTGTGTGTATGCAAACATTTCTAAACCAGCTTTCTCCATTCTATATGGAGAGGTGCTCTCAGTGACATAAAGCATAAATCATTACCCTCTAGAGTTTGCAATGCAACTAAATAAGGATGAGCTCATCCCTCTTGTGTTGATGACTTTGGCCTTAATAATTTTGTGTAATATTTCCTTCCTTTTTCAGTATCACCTCAATAGGCCCAGGACAGAGTGTGGCTGCTATGGTACTTAGGACATACCCAGAGGAAGCTGGTGACTTCCACTCCTCAGGCAGTCTGGGACAGGCTAGAAGTCACCCAGGACAGACAGACCGGGTTCCCTGACCTGCACTGTCTGGTGTCTCCAGCAAGATAACACAGCATAGACAGTGAGTGAGAAAGCAGAAAATGATACTCCAGAGGTGGAGATGTGAATAAGGTTTTCTGACTGTGAAGGTGGCTCCAAAACCATTGCTAGAGTTGCAAAGAGGCTGAATCCCAGAAACACCAGCAAGGTGTCCATTGCTAATCCCTGCTGTCTCACACTGACATACCCGTTGACAGTCTCACAGTGGTAAAAAATCAAAACTTTGACTGAGAAACAGGCAAATCCCAAGCCACTCACTTGCCCAACCTGTTCTTGAGCCTTACACACACATGCTTCTTGGAAATGCTTGGTGATACCACCCAACACATTCATTTGGGAGGCAATACACACAGGCACAGACCAAAGCACTCTCTGGGAGAAATGCAGCTCTGCCAGGTGTACAAAAGCCTCTATCTGGGGACAGAGACACAAAGCCACACCCACAGTCTCCAGTCCGATAGAATAAATTGCAGTTTTGGATCAGAGCCCTTGGGCATTAGTACAAGCTAGCATCCAACACTGGAGTGTTTCCCTTAAGGTTATAAAACACATAAGGGTTGATTTTTATTCTGCAGATGGGTTTTTGGCACCATCATTAATGTTGTTTGGGTTTTTTTAAAGCAAATAATTCAAAATGTGACTGATTTACACCAGGTTTTTCAGAGAATTTTGTGCCAATACATCTTAAGCAATAAATTATAGGCATCATGATCTACAAGCTAAATTTTGCAGAAGCAAAGGGGAAAAAAAAAATCAAGACTATCATTTAAACTCCAGGGAAATTAATCCAAGGTCCATAGATTTCCCTCTCTCCACTACTTCTTGTGAACAAGACAAATACGCCTGAGCAGTTAACAGCTCAGTACTTGAATAAGTGAAATTGCCCTTTATAAATCTGAAGTTTCCACTAAGAGTGAAAGTAAAATGTCCAAACATTTAGAACTACTACTGGACACAAATGCTAATATTTCTTTGTCTCAATATTTTCAGTCAGTCCATTAGATCAACAAAGACACACTTGCAAGCGTCTATTTATAACCACACACCCTCAAGCTTAAGATATTAAAATGTAAAAGTTCAGTTCAAGCCATTCCCAGTAAAGGTATTACCAAAACCAAAAATGTCTTATATTGCTGGTAAATTTATTACTCAAAGAGTCTACTTGTCTGGTTTCTTGTCAGCCTACAGAGCTTTTTTGGGTTTTTGGTTTTTTTTTTGTTTTTTTTGTTTTGTTTTTTTTTTCACAGCATAGTAACATTTTCTTTCTTCAGTGCTTCATTAGCTCATCTTACTCATGCAATTTTCCCCATTTTATTTCATGTAAATGAAATTACTCATCAGCTCTGTAATGCCATTAGTCTAAAAAGGCCTTTAATAATAATAAAAAAAAAAATCACATAGTAAAAAAACCCAAACTGATGCCTATGCAGGTAGTATAATTTGTTGGAGAACTATTAATAATAGGTATATAAAGTTAAATGCTCTTACAAAGATAGAAGGACTTGGAAGGAATTTTAACAGGATTGGATACTTTAGTAAGTAGGCTGAGGTAAAGTGGCCAGAAAATATTTTCCAAACCAGGGTATTTTATTTTTTTTCCTCCTTTCTTTTGGCAAGTGTGGCTAATGGTACTGACGCTTCAGTGCCTTAGTTCACTTGCTGATTAGTCCCCTTTTGAAAGAATATGTCATAAGCAGAATATTCTGTTTATTCACCAAAATAGTCAGGTGAACTGCAAGCAGTTTACAAATTTGCATAGGAGTATTTTTTCACCCCCTGCAAGATTAAAAATGACAGCAGAAGCAAGCAGCAGGGTTGTTGCTGCAGATTTGATTGTATGAGAGATGTTTCAATGAGAGGTCTACACTCACAGCCATAACAATGGATGTGCACAGGTCAGGGAACAAAAGCTCAGAAGCAGGGTGCTAGGACAGGACTTGGGGGTGACCTGTCAGAAGTCTCTCTCATGGTCAGACTACCTCCCAACTTGCCCTCACTGATGCCAAGCTCCTCCTCGACCATACAGGATACAGGTGGAACGCAGAGGGAGGGGGTTGTGAAGATCAGTGCATTAAACACCCTTTTAAATCACAGTTACAGGGTCTGAATAAAGCAGGTTGGCTGGAATAAAGCATCCTTTTCAGTTATTCTGTTATACCTCAGGTGTCTGATATGTAAGACACACAGATATATGCACACATTTATTTTAAATGTCTCATTTTACAACTGCTTTTTATCCTAATATTAAGGTAATGCCAACTACTAAACACAAACCACTACAACAGACAGTTGTTTAAACATTAAAGAAGTAAGAAAGCAAATAGCTGAATGCTGAGCAAGCAGGCAAGAAAGAAGCATTTAAATCGTACCTAGCAAACCCTCGGAGGCTTTCCCAAGCATGATCAATAACAGGGTCTTCTGAGCAGAAGGAATTTCTTCTAAAACAGGCAGCATCAGCTAAGATTTGTCTCACAAAGACAGGGTATATAGGTAAAGGTTTCCAAATGTCACTATATAACCAGCAAGACTGGTGACATGGTGGATTGTTTCATATATACTGAAAGTGATGAGAAAGGGGTCTTAACAATGTCCAGACCAACCCAGAGAGTAAGCATTGAGGTGGTATCACTGTGATGAGACATAAGAAGGAACATCTGTGAGAAAGTAAAAATAAATAAATAAGTGAGAAAAAACAGCTGATCAAAATCTCAGGGAGAAACCTGATCCTAATTTCATTAAAAAGAAGCTTTCACCTGCAACTGATGCCCTTGCTTGCAAAAGCCTTTTGATTTTAACAGAGAAAGTGAGCTGGACTTTGAGAAGATCAGTGCTCAAGGTGAGGAGTGCACTAATTACTCAGCAGGGACCCTGAGGAGTAGATCTGTGTATAGTTGTGAAGCTCAACACTTCTTGCTATATTTTCTGTCAGCCTGAAGTGAAGCAGGATGTGTACCCAGAAGTACCCTTTTCTCACAGTATCACAGCCCTGTCTGAAGCTGGGAAATACAGCAGTTTGTGAGACTTAAAATATTACCTTCCTTTTTTTTTTCCACCACAGAGTCCATTTTCTTTTTTTCCTTCTTATTCTTGACTGCATTTCCAACAGCTTAACCAGTAATGAAGTCAGCTGTGGATAGCATATTAGCTGGGGTTTCTAAGCCTTCAGCACAGTTCATTCTCTAGCCTCCACTCCCAAGGACTTAAATGAGGCAATTCAAGGTAAAAATGTGATGGGGAGATTTCAACATTTCCTACCCTGGTTCTTCCCTGTGATTTGTCCTTGAACTGCACACACTAGCATAACAGTAATCTGGAGCCAAGCACCTGACACATCTCTAATTAGCATTGTTCTTGCAATTTTACTTTGGATTTTCCCCTGTGAAATAATTCATTCTGAATCAGAGCACTTGTGGCATCTTAAAGCTATTTCTGCTGCATTTTTCAAAATTATTTGTTACTACCTGATCACATCTAAACATCCTTGTAATGAATGGTAGCAGCTGTTCTTTCAGTCCAGAGGAAATCTTCAGATAACCAGGAATTTACTGTAAAATGCTTCCCTTCATTCCTCTTACTCCCTTTTACATGATTGCAGTTGACTGGGTTGGAAATTTGCAGGAGGTAAATGCTGAGCAAAGCTACACCCTTGCACATTTTCATGAGAGAAATATTTCTAACTTTTAGCAGACTTACTTTATGATTTGGTGTTCCTACCCAAACAAATCAAAATCTCCTCTCTGAGAACCTGATCCTGCATCTGTATTGGCTCCTGGTAGTAGTAGTCACCCCAGAAGCCCTATTTTAAGTGGGAATGGGATATAAGGGAGCCATTGTTTTAAAGAACTCAGTGAAATATAAGTACCTTACAAGCAGGAGGCATGGATTACCCCTGTGAACAAGGTTTTTTGGAGCTCTAGGAGCTCTAGGGTCTTCACACACATGGAACCCTGGAGAAAGTGTTACAGGACAGATAGGTTCAGGTAGTGTTGCTAGCTCAGTGTCAACATTGCTTCCAGCCTGGGAAGAAAGTAGGGTTCAGAAAAGGGATTATGTTATGGCAAATTTGCTCAGGAGAAGCTTGGCTGCAAAAGCACTGGGAGCTTCCCATACCAATCTACTGCTGCCAGCCCCTGCTCCACTCCTGGCACAGAAAAAAAAAATAAAAAAGTCCATTTACACCAATTAAAGAAGGTTTTGTTGGTTTTTTTTTCTCTGAACAACATGTATCTGTCCAGAGCTAGGGTGGATGGAGCACATGAGCACTCTTGCTGAGCAATGGGGATCATATTAGGGCTGAGTGAGCCTCATTTGGACCTCACTAGTGAGTGATGCTCAAAGTCTGGTTTAGACGTGAGACAGCAGGAACTTGCAGAACAGGCTGCCTTCCTGCATCACATACATTGGCTGTTGGTCTGTAATGCTGAGAAAGTTCCTGGGTCCTAAAGAGACCACAGTTTTTTGACAGTCAGTAGAAAGAAAACAAGCCCATTTCCTTTAGGATTTTATGTCCTACATGGGGATCCTCACCTCTTGGCAAAAAAAGGAGGAATCATCATATGGAAATGGACTGAAACCTGCAGAGACACTGTAAAACAAGATGTAGGGCAGGGATTTTTTTCTGTGCATGCTCCATTGAGGCGACACAGTATTTTCACAGTATCTTACAGAGTCTCAATCAGAGTTTCACTCTTGTCTTCCACTTGTGATGTCTTTTCACTCCTTGACATCACCTCCAGCTGTGTCTGCTGCACTTCCCTTGCCACGGTGCTCGGCATTGGTTGCACAGATAACAACCAGACAAAGGCAGACAGGGGGCCAAGGGCAGCATCTCTTTCTGAATACAGATTAAATGGCTGAAGTCCCAGGGTGAGGTTTACACAGTCAACTTTCGAGTGTCATGAGGAGCAGGCACTTGCACTGGCCTCAGGAAGCTTGGAAGGCTGTGTGAGGACTCTGATGCTTGACCTAAGATAGTGTTAATTTGTTTTTTTTGTAAGAATGTCTAATCAAGCTCTTGGAAAATAGGTAGTGCAGGATTATTGCACAAGGGCCCACAGTCCCTTTCTTTTAGAATCTTAGAATCACAGAATGTTAGGGGTTGGAAGTGATGTCAGTAGATAATTGAGTCCAACTCCCCTGCCAGAGCACCTAGGGCATGCCACACAGAAATATATCCAGGTGAGCTTCTACAGAAGGAGACTCCACAACCTCTCTGGTCAGACTGTTCCAGTGCTCTGGCACTCTCACGGTAGTTTTTCCTTTTTGTCAGAGAAGAGCTGTCTGCTTCTTTCTGCCTCTCCATACTATTCTGGATTGCATAGCTATGAACAGAGAGTATGACTCAAGAACATCGTAGGCTGAATTCTTGGCTGTGCTTTTGCAAATGCTGTGGGGCAACCTTTGTTGAGATTTCCCAGTTGCTGGAGGACATCCAGCACTGCTCCATCCTAAATAATCCCTCACTCCAGGAATGCACCAGGAATGTGCCCTGAACTACGCTCCTGCTGCAACAGCTCTATGAGGGTCACTGAACCGAGGCTGCTCTGAGTCAAATTATCCATCTGGTGCAGGTATGTGGAAAACATGAGGGACGCTCGCGGGCAAGTGAGCTTCACTAAACTATTCCATCTTCATGAATATTGACCGAAGTGAGATATTTGAATACTGAAGCCCTATAGGTATTATAAAGCATATTTCAAAATCCCTTTGAACTGACTACAGGAGTTTGAAGTTTGAAGAGGAAGATGCTAAGATGTGTCCCCCTTTTTGTTAGAGGTCTGCAGATTGTGGCCATAGAGGGCAAGAAAGCTCCCCTCTCCCTCTAAGAACTGGGAAACCAGAGGTGCTCTTTCTCTCAATGTCTCTTAACTCTCTGCCCTACCATCAAATTTCTTAGTGTTGTGCCTTCAGCAGAAATGTGCCCTTAGTTTTGCCTTCACTGCCAACTGCTTCATACTTAAGGTCCCAGGAGGGTTTCTCCAGCAAAGATCAGACTCCCTGTAATAAGTAA
The DNA here is from genome assembly GCA_025447755.1 of Corythornis vintsioides. Classification (NCBI taxonomy): domain Eukaryota; kingdom Metazoa; phylum Chordata; class Aves; order Coraciiformes; family Alcedinidae; genus Corythornis; species Corythornis vintsioides. The sequence continues at coordinate 70,207 of JAOEGS010001818.1, read as the reverse complement.
ATGAGACATATTAGTGAGGTTCAAGAGAGAAGACAAACTCCTTACTCTGCTCAGCTCTGGTGGCCTCTGAAGCAGCCTAAGCAGAAACTCGTCACTTGATTCAGCAGACAGTACAATCAGCAAGGCTGCAAAACATCATTTAGTTGCTCTGTAATATAGGCACCAAAATAGAGCTTTGACACCAGAGCTACAGGTCATTTTCCCCTGACAGTCTCCTGTGACTGTGGTGTGAATCCACAGCCATTCTAAAACCAGTGACCTTCAAGCTTCATGAAGACTTAATAGTTAAATTGTTTTCCAAGACACAGAAATTCAAAATAGTTAAGAAGTATTAGACCAGCCTGTAAATTCCTTTTCTACAGCAGGTGCCTTCCCAACTATGAATCGTGGTCTTCTCAGCTGATTATTAAAAGACAAATGAAATGTGGATCTATCGATTTGTAGATGGCTCTATCATTTTCACTGCATTTATTACTTTACTTCCATGTTCAATTCTCTCCTATTTTATCTGTGAGTAAAATACCCCCATTTAATACCTCCACCTTCAGCTCGGCCCCTCTGGCTGATGAGTTGAAAGACTGAAAAAAAGGTTGTGGACAGAAATAACTTCAGCATCCACACAGTCCACAACACCCAACTCCGATATGAATGTTAATTATTCACATAATAATTCATTTTCCCTGACTCAGATAACATGTTTTTGGCACGATGAGTCTCAGAACAGCATGATGCTTGCTAGGCTCAGGTTCACCTTTACCAGACAGAGATGGCCTGTCAAGTCTACAACCTCTGCCAAAGTGGCTGCCAAGTCACAAGGTCATTAGCAAGAGTTTGCCAGCATACCACACAGTGAGTCCTATCTAATAGCCCATCTGCTGTCAAACTTGATAAAATATTTGCCTATTATTTCTCTTTCCTGTTATAGTCCTAAGGAGCAAAGTAGTGGCTGTGTAACTACCAGAAGCCATTTTTGCAAATAAAAGAGCAGAAACATAGTTGTTGCCTTTTCTACTGCCTCCAAACGTCCGGTATCTCTTATCATCCTTGCTGACATTTTAACAATGCTGACTGCTGTTAGGGATCAGCATTAGGATTCCTAGTCACAAGTCAGAGCCTTATTTTACTAGGTACTGTAAAGACATAGCACAAAAGCTGCATCCCAAATGGCTGCAGACTAAATACATTCAGAGGGCAATTCCCTTCTCAGCACAGATTTGCCTTTGACACCAACCTGTCAATTCTTGCAGCTGACTTTAAGTAGCCTTTATGGGGACCTGCATTTTTTGAATACCCAATTCCTCATTCTTTTCCTTTATTTGCATGCTCAAAACTAAGTTAAAGCAGTGACATTTCAGTAGCTGTGTTATTTTATGGCTGTGTCTTTACCTTTTTGTTTGTTTGTTTGTTCAAATAAACTGTTCTGCATTTCTGAATCTATCTAAGCAGCAACATCTTTTAAAGCAATTCTGTCTTCATCCTGCTGGTTTATGCTATGTAAGTCCTATTAGTCATTCTGAAATTTAATAGCTCCATTTTGTTGTCTGATAGGTTGGGGTTTTTTCTCCTGGAGGATCTGAAGGGAGGAGGCAGAAGAGACTGTCATGAATGAAGTGATCATTTTCTCAACCCATTATATATGCCAGCAATTATTAATAATTAATGACAACAGGAGTACAGTTCCCTCCTCTCCAAGATACCAAGAATGGTCCTTAATAGCTGTACAGCAATCCTTCGAAAACAGACAATGAATCTGCTCCTTGGGGGTAACAGTAAATGATCTGGATTGATGCTTTCCATTCCCCTTCTACTGCAGTTTGCAATTAACACAAACTTTAAAGAGAAAGTGTTTGCTGTCTAGTCAGTTAATATTATGCTTACTTCACCTCTACAAATGCCTTTAAGTCTATGTGGCAGATGTCACACAACAGCCTCTCTGGAAACCTTTTTGCTCACTTCAGCTCCATGATGAAGCTGCACTGCAAATGCCAATAGCTTTCTGTTGAAGCCTTCAGAGACATCAGCTCCTGAAATCACACAGCATCTCCTCACAGCACCCTTCCCCTGCCATAAAGGAAAAAGGTGAAGCAGAAAGAGTGACTTGCAGGAGACTACAAGGTCCTCAAAGACAGAGAACAAGAAGGAAAAATAAAGATCATGATATTCCTGACACTTGTGGCTTGGATGTCCTCCCAAGGGCCAGGTGACATTGACCCTCGTGACAGTGGTCATGTACTCCACATCTCCAACTTCCACTCTGATCTGAATCAGTCTCTTGTGGAATGATGCTGGGAGAAAAGCATTCAGTTTTTTCTCCCTGGTGATAGAGCCACAGAAAAGGAGGAATCTGAAGTGCAGGATGAAGAAATCTCTCTTTGAATTCATGAGACTCAGGTCTACTTATACTCTTGAAGTAAGGAATATCACCTGTTTCGATCTTACACAGCTTAGCTCTTTACCCATGGACAAAGGGCTAAAGTTTTCTGGTCACGAAAATAAAAGTAGAACAACCAAGGGAAGAAAATAAAGGCAAAAATTAGCTAATGATCAGTCTATTTTTACAGGAAGCCAGAGTTATGTGTGAAGATTATTTTGCCTTCATGTCAGATGGAGAATTTAGATTGCAGGTCAATAACACTAGTGAAATTTAACATATTTTAAATTTAATACAGATAGAGGCTGTTAATCCTTCCAGTTTCAGTTGTGACGTCCCTGGTAATCCTGCTTTTGGAAGGGGGGTTAGACTTGATGATCTCTAGAGGTCCCTTCCAAACCCTACCATTTTATGATTCTACAATTCAATTCTAATAACAGAACATGCACTTACACAAAAATGTAATGTTCAGAACAGTCTGAACAATCAGATCTTGCATGTATAATAGGTTTCTGAAGTCCTTCACATCTTGTACTTCATCTTACATCTTTCAAAAAATATCAATAAATTATAGTTGTCTTTCTTTATTCCTGTGCAAAACAAATGCAAAACTGGGACATAACAGCCATACAGAGGAGGGGAAAGGAAAAAAACCCAAAACAAAACACCAAAACATGAACCACCAAAACAAACCAAACCAAAACAAGCCACCAACTATTTAAAGACAAAATAGTATTTGGTGGATTTTTATAGCAGGAAAATTTACAGTTTCACCTGTAAATAAAGAGGATTTATTTATAGGTGATTTGCTTTAAAACTTCTTTTTTTACCATTGCTTTTTTATTTTAAAAATAAAAACACTCGTGCTTTCAGTATTTCCATCTAAAACACAGATTCATTTCTCATAACTGATGAAAAACAAGTAACTTTTTAAAAAATTACTTTATTTTTAGGAGGTATCCTAGTGCAATTGCCTGTATGTGTTTATCAAAAGATGCATTCCCAGTTCTAACAGCAATGTTGTCCTATTGCATAAATGGTCAAAGAGGAAGGAAATATTCATCTAGAGAAATAATAGCAACAAAAAAATAGAGATGCCACCTTGAGTTTACAACATAGAGTAATAAATACAGCTTGTTCTAAAAAGACGGGGTGAAGGCAGTTGTGATCCTTCACATCAAAGCAAATTATGCTTCAAGTTGGATTGGTGTTCAGTTTTACAGGAGCAGGAAAGACCCATGCTGTTCTAAGGGGCGAACAAGAGAGAATCACTCAGCAATGTTTTGGTGTCCATGCCCAGGACTGAGAAGAGCAAATTAGGGAAAAATCTGAGATTACTACTTGGTAAATGGTCTTGAAGTCCAGGAGAAGGTTGAAATTAGCACCAGACCAGTCCCCACACTGTGACGACTTGTGCTAAGCAGAGGATATGAGCCCCGTGGCAGCTCTGTGGGAAATGGTTTTCCCAAACGACTTCCACTTTTGAGATTTATCCTGTTTCACACTAGGAAATTCTGTGACCTTTAGAAGATTTTCTCAGACCTCTGAGAGCCACCCATCTCAGAAGGGTCAATAATCTGGCAGGCAAGGCCTCCATGCCAGACAAAGATGACCAAAGTTCAAGTCCCTTGTTGATCCTGATCAGGGGCTTGATCTCAGGGTTTCCATGTGCTAAGCAAGTCCCATAAATACAAATCTGTTGGCTGTCCTGGACTGAGCAAGATTAGTTAGCTAAAAGAATACAACCTCAATTATAGACTTTTGTGAAAAGCACAGAAGATTGAAACCTTAGGGAGTGAGTAGGTAAATCAGCGCAGCTAGGAAAGATTTTAGACTGGGAAGATTTTCTTTTATGGGTATATGAAATAAATCTCATTTGTACAGCCCACAGGAGCTTCAGGGGGAAGAAACAGTTATCTGTGAATGTAAAAAGCACCAAACTGACTGGGAGAAAAGAGAGACAACCACTTCTGTAGTAGGCAACCTCAGGAAAAAGGAAAGAAAGGATAGCAATATGAGCTACACACTGGAAAATTCCAGACAGTAAAGGGAAATATCATGAAAAGAAAACAAAAAGAAAAATAATATGAAGCTTTAAAATTAAAGAGAAAAGTAAAATTATGAAAGAGATGTAAATGAGCAGAGGTGGTGACTTAGGGGAAGTTCAGAGGGTTTCATCTGTAAACAAATGTAAGAGATTTCAGAAAGCAAATAAGGAACTAATAGTAGCAGCAGGAGATACAGGGAGAGGAGTGTTTCAACATCACAGGCATAACCAAATCAGAGCGAGGAAGTGAAAGTCCAAGGGGATGGGTGATCTGGGAGGGGAGTGATGTAGCAGTTAATGACACACGAGCTTTTAGATTTTAACCTGGCAAAGGTCTTGCAGAGTTCACCCACATGTCAGATCTGCACCACAGTGAACATCACCTTCACTGGTAGCAAAAATCTGTCCCCAAGCTCCCAGGGATTGTCTCTACACACTCTGCCTGGGAAAACTACTATCACCTTACAGGATCAAGTTACCACTGAAAATAGAGTTGGAAGGAGTCTTAGAAGGTCTCCTAGTTCATTGTCTTGATCAAAACAAAGTTACCTGTGTCTTGTTAACTCCTGACAGATGTTTGTCTGGTTTGTGTAAGTTTCCTTAGATACTTGCATCCAAATTAAGTCATTACTGCATCAATATTTAGTAAATAAATCTGTTCAAACCCTAAACCTAGCTCTTCCCAGAAAGCTGACATCTCCACAGGCTGAGTGAGGAGCTAAGTCCCCCACTGGGCTACAGGAGACTGACCCTATTTCTTTGCAGATGGGAATGAAGCTGTACGTAGTGAGCAGTGGTAAGTACAGTTTTGTTCCTTGCAACATGAATGTAAGTCACTCACAGACACTCGGCATACAAAGAACAACTTGAAGGGCTCAATGTTGTAAAAACAAGGCAATTTTTTTTAAGGTAAGTATCAGCTTAAAAGTGCTCCAGTTTAAGCTGAATGTGAGAGTCAATGGTGTCTCATTGTTCAGTGCTGGTTAATAACCAGCAGCTACATACCACAGCCTTGGGCAGAGGGAATGGCCATGGCATCATGCAGCTTCTTCTCAGCCTCCACCAGACACACTGTTCATACTTCAAGTGCTTTGTTCCACCAGCACTTTTAAGCCACTCCAATTCCTCTTCTAGCCACTTAAGGGGACTGTGGAACAGATATCCATAGGATACCACAGCTGAAAAGGTTTCTGGAAGTGTCAGTATGGAGTCAGGCAAGGCTCAGTGGCATGAGTCAGCCTAGCTGGTGTGGCTGCCCTGACTCACCACACTTTCACCAATAGTGTCCCACAGCAGCTGCCATTCAACTGACCCAGAGCTGGGTCTTGTGTAACCAGCCGCAGCACAGAATGTTCACACTGAGCACCACCAGGCTGCCAGTTGCCAAATGTTTATTGTACAAGCCTGTGCTAACCATAACAGGAACCCATCTTGGCTAAAGCCGAAAGAAAAAGAAGCTTAGCTTGGGATGGAAGCCAAGGCAATTATTTTGTAAACAAGCTTGGTGTTCTTCCTAAAAATGGAGGTCAGATCCTCATTTGGTGTAAATTGGTATGGCTTAAACTCATCTGAAAGAGCGGGTCAGGAGAAGCAGCCAAGCACTAAGAGTCACTTTATAATGGCTGTTGTGGCTGTTTAGTGCTGTTCAAAAGGCCAAATACAACTTCCTCAGGCTCTTCTGTCTACTGACTGCAGGGCAGAGTTGTAACTGTACCAGGACACTTACATTTCCATTTGTGACACTGGCTGTAACAATAAAACATTAAACAATCAATGCCAGTGTATTAGCAGCTGAATAGCAAAATGCCTTAAAAAAAGGCTCAAGACATCTGCTATGGGAGGAATGCCCCAAAAGATGACCAATAACTCTTTACATAGTTTGTTTCTTTACCCACAAAAATCATTGTAGAAAAAGACATCTACATCTGATAAGATGATCATCCCTCAAGTTGCTCCTGAAGGCCACCAGGGAGGTGGCAGAAGCTGGAAAGAACCTCAAATGCCTGGTGGGAAGACAGGCAAGGGAAGGGGACACTGGTACAAGAGCCAAGCTGTTGTTCTGATGTGACTCATTAATTTTCCACTTGAGTTTGTGACTGTACTTACAGAAAACAAAACAGAAAAAAAAAGCCCAAGATAGCTTTGGGGCCTTATTTTAATTTTTCTTTTTTTCACAAGTGGAACTTTTCTTCATCTCTTCTCTTTTTCACCTGGCATTTTATTTCTTAGTATGGGAAAGCTGGTGTTTCCTTCCTGTTTTTACCTCAACTGAAAGCTACAGATGATGCGGTAACATTTGTTCACATTTATGCAAAACATAATAACCTAAAACACAATGATTTTTATTCCTATTATGCCACAAACCTGGAATTTGGGCTAAACCACACTCTGGATGGAAGACATTATGTGAAAGAGTTGCTTTTCTAGCTCACATTTAGGGGATTTGAGTAAATTTACTAGTTTGCTTTAAGCCCTCTAGGCACTTTTTTTTCACTTACTAGTACCAATGTGATAGGAAGCTACACATTAGCTTAAGAGAAACAAATACTGCTTTTACTGTGTTCTTTGAAATTTCTTTAGATTTTGATTTAGTTATCAGGAGAAATGTTATACTGAAGCCCATTTTTTACTTTCTCTGTACGGTCCATTTTATATACGTTTATTATATCCATTCATCTTCATCTCCTTTTCAAGCCAAGCAACACTGTTCTGCTGACTCTTTCCTCTCCTATGGGTCTTGCCTGACTTTCAGTCTTTCCCATTCCCCTCCATGGAGCCTTTGCAATACTTGAGAGAGTCCCTGACAAATGCCTGTTACTTTTATTAAATCCTCACTCATTCCTGACTGAAAATTTATATGACTTTTTACACCATCCATACAACACAGCCCTTTACATGTGTTTTTTCTCAGACACATGGAGAAAACCTATGTTTAATTCTATAAATGGGGATCTGAACCTCTCTCAAAAGGAAAAATAGGAAAGAATCCCCTCCACACACAACCCCCACCAGATTAATTTCAGCTAGAGCAGAGGGAAAACCTGGCAGATGGAGTTTTCCTCCCTCTGAGGCACTCTGGCTAATTTACATCCTCCTTTTAGAGCTAAAGGCGCCCACTGAAAGGCAGCCATGTGTTCCTTTTAAACAAGTAGATTTGATTAAAGGCTGGATTTCTGGGGCATGATCCTGCCGCCTCTATACATCAGTTCTACCAAGGATAATAAGATTACTTGCAGGAGTAAAGCACTCACAGAACCGAACCCTGGGAGTCTCACCAATTAATAGGAGAATTTTCTCATCTTTTTCCCTGCACTCCTTTCTTTATTGCTCTTAAAATGCCAGGGGAGTTTCTGAGTTATAGCAATTATTGTTATGGAGAACAGGACATAAAATGAACTGTTATTGCCTTTAAAAGAGCTGAAATCTCCTTACCTTTTGAGAGTAAGGCATAAAAATCTGTATGCAAAAAAAAAAAAAAAAAAAAAAAGATATAAATGCAAATATAATCTACACCAGTAAAAGCTGTTTTTCCATGAGCTAAGGAAGCACAATGATAATCTGACTCCCAACTGTAAATGGTGCTCAATGTTTTGTAAGGGCTTTGGAAAAATGAGTCAAGGGTTTATTCCACTTTCTCTGGTTGGAGGAAACAGGTATGGCTCTGTTTTTAGGTAGCTTACTCGTTTTCATGAATATATTACAGGCATTCTTTTAATATTTCCAGTGGTAGCAAAATTTGCTGTTCCTGATCAGGAATACTCACTGGCTACAGAAGAACCCAGACTAAGAAGTATAACTGTGTTGCTTTGGTTTATGTGGATTTGAAGAGGCAGTAAAACATCCTTTGGCAAACAAAGGCTTCTGAGTAGATGGAAGATCAGTGCATCCTTTGTTTACCAATGGACAAACAAAAGCAGAATTAAAAGGCAGAATTCCTTGTTAAAGAAATCTGACCTTGTCACAGATGCCACAGCTTCCATGTGGGAAGCTTCCAGGAGACCCATATCCCCAGCTCATGTGGGACAATTGGGGTTCATAGAGATGAGCTCTTGTTACAAATGGAGCTCTCTGAAGAAACATATGTGTTGTTTCACAATCCAGCACTGAGACAAATCATGAATGAACAAGAACTTTGAGTATGTAGGTAAGCTGAGGCGCATAGGCACCTGAATGAGTCCTAGACCAATGAGACGTTATTCCAGCACAACTGGAGAAAAAGTGTTGGTGTGAGCACTGAATTTTTTCATGTTCTTAGTTCCTGTGGCCCAAAGTAGATATGTTGAAACAAAACCACTGAATACCACTATTCACTGTGACTTCAACACTGGGAGAAAAATAAATAAGGTACAGCACGCTCTAGTTTGGGACAGAAGGAGAGCACATAGAGCAGTTTGGGGGAAACTTGATGACACCAAGGGAAAAAAAGGGAGGGAAGCCCTAAATGACCCCCAAGTGTGTGTTGTGTCCCACAGTTCAGCTTGATACCTGTGGCAAGTTGATTGGAGTTAAGTCAATTTAATGAGCAAGAAAGTGAAGAAAGCAAGAAATGTGAAAAATAAAGACAGTGGGTCATGGGCAATGAAAGGAACCAAAATGACTCATAAGACACCAAAGTTCTCAAAATGCCAAATTAAAAGACCAGTAAATTCTGTTGCAGACAACAGTCTGGAAAAACTAAGAGTTCAGCAAATAAGACAGGTTTAAATCGTCCCAGAATGTGACACAATTTATTGGCAGAACAGAGAAGGCATTAAAAAGCTCCTAGTCAAACTAAAATTAGAGGGTATTATTTTGCTGCTATGTTCACAAAAGGACAACAAGGAAACAAATGCACATTTCCCAGGAGGTGTAAACATGAGAAAAGAGACGTGAACAGATGAATAAGAAATCAAAACTGCTAGAGTTTAGAGTGTAGTGATGGGATTGTTGCCAGGACTGAAAAGAATGGCAAACTTCTAAGAAAAATTTGGCAATAAACAAAGTCAAGAGAGAGTAATGAAAGCAGGACACATTGATGGTCTTGACTTCAGTGTTGGGGGCAAGAAATGCAAAGTGCAAAATATTTTAATCTGGCATTTAATAATGTACCATCAGGCCATACATAGTATGGGAAGAAAGTATGAGACAAATTCAGGAGTCAAGAATAAAACCCAGAAAGGTTAATGGCAACTTTAGCAGGGACATATTATCATAGAATCACAGAATAGTTTGGGATTGGAACAGACCTTTAAAGATCATCTATTCCACATGCTCCCCAAAGGCAGGGACATGTTCAACTCAAAGCCTCATCCAACCTGGACTTGAACACTTCCAGGGATGGAGCATCCACAGCTTCTCTCATTGTAAATTTTTTTTTTTCTTATGCCAAATCTATATCTACCCTCTTTTGGTTTAAGCTGTTACTCATTGTTCTGTCACTACAGACCCTGGTAAAAAGTCTTTCTCTGTCTTTCATATAAGAAAGACAGGCAGGGAAGATTGGTGCTGAATGAAGGCAACCAGATGCCAACTGGCTCTACAGGCTCCCAGCTGAAATGATGACAGGTATCCAGCAGGGTACCAGCCAGGAAAAAACATTATATCAGGGAGAAGGGTGCTCAGGAGAACCATGGATGGGTGGGATATCAGTGGCCTGAAAAGAGCATCTGTAGAGAAAGCTTGAAGAGAATGCAAAAGGTCCTGGGAACAGAAACATCTCAGTGTGGCTCTCTGTATGTGTTGATAAGCCTCTTGTGCCCAAAACAGGTGGAGTACAGTGTATGTCTGCAGCAAGAGAACCATCTTGGACATAACAGGCAGAGTGTTTGGCAAGGGAAACCATTTCAAGGCACACAAGAAACCCTTACAAAGACACAAACAGCAAGCAAAGAGCTCTCATGTGAAACTGGACATAAACAGCCTGGAAGAAACAATTGATAAACTGGGGCTAGATCTTTATCAAGTGCAACATATTAAAACAGTCCTTAATGTTTTGAGCCATTATGTCCAGACAGGCCCCTAAACTCACTCAAAATGTTTCTGACTTCAGTGATGCTTCATCTCTGCTGTCATCAGTGTGAAATAAGCAAGGTGAGCTGTAAGGTGTTTACACACTTCAAGCACCTCACTTTTTGTGCCATGGGCTGAGATAAAAAACAAGAGCAGCCTCTTCATGGACCATCATTTGATATTCCAGCCAGGCTAGAGATGAATGACTGGGATGGGGGAAATCTCAGTGAAAGCCCCAAAATAATCAACAGAATTTTCAACAGTAGTTGGAGAAATTACTCACTGGTGATTCACAAATTCTACCGTCAGAAGGGGCTGGTGATCATCCCCTCTGACTTCCTGCAAAACAAGCAACTAAAGCCTCACTTTGCATCAAGCTCTTCAACACTGGCTGCTCTGAAGCAGGTTGTTTAGGATGAGTTCAAAGCCTTCAGAGACAGAAATAATCCACCTGCACTTAAGTGTCTCTAATGTCACCTGGTGGTCCTTCGGCATTTGGTAGGGATATGGTCAATATAGCCAATGGGGCTTTGAAGCTTCATTCACTTCATCCTAAATTAAGTTCCTGTCTTTGGTTGGGTGTATCATTAACTCTGCTGACTGGATCTTCACCAAAAAGAAACAAGACAAGAGTCCTGAGAAGTAGGTACCCACAGCTGTGTGAGATAAATCTCAGCCCAAGAATCCAAATGTCCAAAGTACCCTTAACTTTGTTATGAATATTAATCTCATTTATTCTGAGTCTGCAGATAAACCATAATAGAAATTAGATTTCATTTTTCTGTCTTCAGATTCCAACCACTGACTTTGCAGTGTCATTGCCTACTTAACTGAAGAGCTTTTAACAATTGAATTACTTTGCTATTATATTCTTTTCTGGATCAACAGAGCTCATTATAGGCTAGATCTGTTATCACTAAAGATTAGATAATGATTCCATATCAGATCAAATAGTTCCATTAACCGGGAAAGAAGGACCTAAAAGGATCTGTGAACCAAATCTCTATAAAAGGGGTTTGTATTGCCACTTCTCTACATTTTTATCCCTCTCATAAGAGAAAAAAATAACAAACCCACTCCCCACAATCTCCCCAAAAAATCTTCTAAATCCAAAGAAATTGTAAAATGGATAAATGTGGATACTGGTAGATAAACCAGCAGTTCTTGTCTTGGGGAAGAAATGTGTAAGCACTGAAGGACATGGTAAAGGAATTTGCCTTACTTGTTTATCCTGGAGGTCTTCCTCTTGGATAGCACAACAGGCAATATGCTCAGAGTGGTGGAGGCTTTGCCTCCGAAACTACAGTGCCCAAATGGAACAGACATCAGGTGCTATTTTTCTCTCAACCTCAGAAGACAGTTAAAACTAAATGCCAAAGATGAGTTTTAAATGAGCCAAACCCACTGCACCTAGATCACAGAAGAAATTGTGAAACCTACCTGTAAAAGTTGACATTCCGTTATCATGCAAACCTACTGCATGTTTGAGAAGAAAACTGCCACTCTGAATGTTGTATTCATGCATAACTTATCTGGAAAGGTGCAGCTTTCTTTTTTGTTTGTGCATAACCTTCCCTTTTCACCAAAACTATTTTTATTTGAAATATTTTTTAATTTTTGTTTGTTTGTTTCACAAGCAGAACTCCAAGCCAGGGGGAAAAAAATAAACATATGCTGCCAGAAAAGCGACAGATCACGTTTCACACGGGTGAAGGATAAAATGAGCAGCTCAGAAAACACAAGGTTAGACTTGGTGCATCTGCACAGTTTGCTTAATAAAATCTGATGTCTGCTTTGCAGTTTCTCTTCCCCTATTCCAGATAGCTGGAGCACAGAGCAGGATGCTGTTGTTAATGATAACCACTGAAATGAAGCATTGGCAGAGACTTCAAAAGGCCATCAGAAGTACTTAAACCATTAGAGACATTCTGGTAGCAGATACCTCAAAGTCCTGAAGGCTGTGGTAGAGCTGTGCCCTAACAGCCCTACAGAGCAGGAGGAGACTGGGTCACTTCACACCAGCCCTGAGGACTCTGGTAACTATTATCTTTCACAGCCTAAGGGCTTTCCTTACCTCCACCAGCCGATCTGCTTCAGGAGCTCGAAGAGGAAGGAAAGCTGACCACATCTCCTCAGAGCTGATTCCCAGTGTGTACAAAGCCTTCCATGGGTATATTCCCCAAGCTGCTCCCCTGACCTTTCAGCCTCAGGGAACGGTACATGCCTGAGGGACCACTGGCTGACAAATGCTTCTTTTGAGATTTTTTGAGCTGCTTCCACAGCTGTGGCTCCTTTACTGCTTCAGACCCTGGTGTGAAACTTGATTACAAAATTAAAACAAGAGTCCACCATTTTCAAAACTGTGCCACAGAGGCCCAAAATGTCCCTGATGCTTCCTTACTATTCTCCTTGGCAAAACCCTTCTATATAAAACACCTGTTTTCAGGTATGCCTAGATTGTTCATGTGACACTCTCAGGAAGGAGCAAGTTAACACTGTTCCAGCCTTTCTTCTGGCTTTAAATCGCTGTGTCCTTATCTCTACTGGGATCAGTAGCAATGGAGTATGAAGAACTTCCCAATCGTTGGGCACTTAATACTTCAAAGGATCCTTTCAAATCCAAGTTACATTTGTAACCCTCCTAGTCTTTAATAGTCCATGCAGATAGACATTTGATGCAGTATGTAAAAGAACTAATAAATAGAAAAAAAGAAACCCAAAACAAACAACACAGGGGTAAAGACTGGAAATGGAAAGTAACAAGAGGGGAAAAAAAGACACAAAAAGAAGTCAGAAACACAAACTTTTGGTTAATAGTAATATTCTAGTATGGCTTAATTCCATAACAATTTCATTAAAATCACTCCCATAAGAAAAAAAATCACTGATGTTTTTGCACTGCAGATTAGAATTCCACAAGCCACGTTAAACAAACAAACAAAGAAATAAACAATAATAATAGAAGAACAAAACAACACATACATAAAAGAAGAACAGCAATGCCGACAACAAAAAACCTAAAGCTTCCTCCCTCCTCCATCCCAAAGGCTAATAAACTCAAGGGCTAAAATCTGGGCAAAATTATTTTACAATTAATTGCTACTGAAAATTTGGATGGATTTATGGTTAACAAGCTATGTTTTTCAGAAATTTTTTTCTTTTTTTTTTCTGAATTAATCATCAGTGCAGAGAGATCAACTCTTTTCTTTGCTCATGTCAGTCTGTGTTCCCTTCTCTTGGAAGAGCAATCTATTTGACTTTCTTTGAAAGCTGTTTTCATCTACTCTTTCTTCACAGTTCTTCCTCAGAACTAAACTGGTTTCTTGAACAGAACACTAAGATTAAGATAGCATTTCTGCAGTGGGCTTTCACAGAAATATCTTTTAGATACTACCTCTAAGTAATTCCTTCCCCAGGTTCATTTCTGCGATTCAAGCACCCTACTCAAGCTCGGGTATTCAGTGAATTATACTTGTCTCCGAAAAATACCCTTGCTTATTTACAGCTCCTCATCCTAATATACTTCTTCAATCGTTGCCATCATCTTTCTTTAGCCCACTACAAAGCTCACCAGGAGAAGAGATGCTGCAGATAAGTGAGTACAGAGACTGGTTTAGAAAGCAGACAAGCACTCAATTTACATTTGAGCAGGTAGAATTATCTTTCTGCTTAGTGATATCTCAAGCTTCCTAAGCAATACGGGGCCTTCCTCTGATTATAAAACAACATTATTTTAATTCAGTTATTTGTATTCAGCTATAGCCTTGTTCTGGGAACACAGCCAACTGAAGTACTGAATACTTAGTGAGCATAATTAGAAAGGTAAGCAGCTCCAAAAGGAACAAAATCAACACACACACAGAGTCATTATACTGGATGCATGAGGAGAAAGTTGAGGGGCGGAGGGCAAAGACTTGGATATGCACAATAAAACCCCCACACCCCAAGTGATCTGTCTCTACAAAACTGACAATCTCTGTCAAATGAACTCCATTCGTCTGATAATTTGGAGAAATGTTTGTTTGTGGAGTGGGTGGGTTGGACTCATGACCTGTTTGCTAAAGCAACAAAAGCTCTTGAAAGAGTCTTCCGAAGATCTGACAGGCTTTGGCCTTCAGCAAACAACATGTTCAAAATAAGCAAATAATGAGCAACCTTCATCGATGAACTGCCAGCACAGAATGCCTTCAGATCTCATGGAGCAGCTCTCGCTTGGCTGTCCTTCAGGTCTTTTCTCATGGCCCCAGTAGACACAGGGATTTTTATTTTTTTTTTCTCTCCAGCTTTCCTTTCAGCATTTAAGTCATTCCTATGTTTAACATTCATTGCATCTTCATAAAGAAACTAGTTTATCTCTGGCCAGATTGTCCAGGTATTTACATGCTACCTGGATCAAGAGAAAATCAATAGGAACTAAGTATCTAAATATCTTTCAGGATATGGACCACTTTTCCTCCTGAAATGCCCAACCACCTCCTGTCCCTCCAGTAAAGGTACTACTTGTGTAGTCATAATATGACACAGCTTTCCTGCTAAACCACAAACAAAGGTCTCCTCTGAGGAGCTTTTGCACTTAACTGCAACAGTCTGTGATGACTCGAAAAATAGGGTCAAAATTGCAAGTGGTTGCAACCACCCAATCACTCCTGGGTGGTTTACATAAATGCACTTACTCAGTTGGTCTTTTGGGTAAGGATTACAGTATGAAGGTATTCACATTACTGCTTCCCACTTTTTAGCATAAAAGTGACCCAAAAGTCTAGTCTCCAGGCCCCATCAGTGCAAGACATGCCCATGAACTTCTGCAACGCTGTCAGGTCTGCCCTTGTTTCTAGAGCTGGGAGAAGGCATTTTGCAGAGCACACAGCAAACCCCTCTCCTCTCACAGCAGCAAAATGTGTGCACTTCAGAGAGGAAATTCTGGAGCCAGTCCTTGTTCTCATGTGAAATCTCACACCCGACTTTACAACAAGGAAGCTTCAGCATCCTAGAACTCAAAAGGATGATGGGGTGTAATCTGAGGCCAGGCTAAAGACACTAATTTTTACCGGACCAGCTTTGCTGGTCTTGGACTGACATAGCTGTGCTAACTCCAGCAGAATGAAAGATGCTCCATTAAAGCAGTGTACTTGTAAGCAGAATATATTTGCTAATGATCAGAAGATAAAAAAGAGAGGGCTAAATCACCAACCAAAGCAGAGCTTCACAAGGATAGACTGTGTTCCAAGGAGAGGTCTGTGACTAGTACCTTACGTGGCATCATCTTCCAGCAATATCTGGTCTGAGTGCTTCAGAACAATCCAGGTGTTGATTTTACCTGCTCTGAGGGTTTGTTTTCCCTGGCTTGGAGCTCACTATATAGGACCAAAGCTCTTAAACTATTGCCTGTGTCATGGCATCCTCATTTGCTTTCACCTTCATCTATAAATAGTTTTGCATGAACTGAAAGTCACCCACCACATAACTAATTTTAGCTTTTTTTTTTTTGGCTGATACCCATGACAGCCCATTACCCCAAGCCTAAAATTAAGGTTTAAAAGTGAGCCGAAGTCCAGTAAGCCCAAAGCACCCTCATTTAGTGTGGTGACCACATCTTGCTAAGGAACAGAACTAGGAGTGACTCCTCTGGCTTCACAACCATCACTATGGTCAAGCCATTCACCAACAATCAAGATTCCTGCCTTCATTTCAGACTTCCTTTCAAATCAAGTGTGTTGTAAGTGGCTGTGGGACAGATATAAGATGTGTGACCAGCACACTCAGAATAAAAGACCCCCATTCAGTCACGTAATTAGCATACTCATAGCATCTTACGCCCCATAGACACCATATTCACCCTCAGCCTTTCCATTTGGTTGATCTGAACCAAGAGCTGGTCTCAAAGTCAATATAGTGCTGTCATGGCATTGCACCAAAACATTCAAAGTAAAATCGACCAAACACCTAACTCTAATAGGGAGATTTCACTCACTGCTGGCCTGGATCATGTATTTTCCAATGCATTTAGTGTTTACATCTGTAATATAAATCACTGGAAAAAAAAGCAGTTTTGTTATGTCAGTCTTCAGGCAAGCTTTAATCATTTAACTGTCCCTCTGTCCTTCAGTTGTAAGGGGAAGTCTTCACTTCCTGGCCACTGAAATACTTCTGATTTCTGAATCATTTTTTTCCAGAGAGGGCTGGTTTTCAGCTGTGGACAAAATGACCTTTGAATATCTGTCTACAAAGAGATTTGAGCTCTTTCTGGGTGAAAGTGACAGTAGGTATCTACCATCACTGCCAATGCTCTGATTTGTCATGATCTAACTTACTAATAAAATTTTAAAAAAAAGACCAAAAAAAATCAGAGGAGTATTTACACTGCACTCAGAAATCGTGTCTAGATTACACAGAACAATACATCTGAACTCACTGTACCTTTGTCACTCTGTGGCTCCCACCCACTACTCACTGCCACGCTGTGTGATACATCATGTCTTCTGGTTAATTGTCATTTTCCATGGTATTTTTCTAACTTATGAAGATGCTTTTTCTTGAGCTAAATTGAGGTTATCATGTCTTGCAGTAGATCAGTCTGGCCAAAGAACACAGTTTGTTTTGGACTCCTTTTGCGGACAACATCTACCTGATGCAAAAAGCAGCTCATGAAGTTGCAGCTCCCAATAACTTGCAGTCCATGTTGCCTACAAAGTATGTTTTTTTCACACGGGGATTAATTAAGGCACATTAGTCATCTCCTGAAAGCTAACAACAGGGCAATAAAATACTAACATAATATGTCTTCTCAACTGCATGGCAGAGCTGTACCTAAAACTGTGACTGGCCTGAACCTTGGGGGTTCTTGCTACACATTTAATTTTGCTTCCAAAAAAGTAATTTTCTGAGCAATGCTCAGATATAGCGCTTTTTTTTTTCCAGTGAGTGTGAAGGTGGCAAAATATGAGTGTACAGTGCAAGAACTTTAGCACCTATATCACTAGTTTTATATGTATTATGAGGTGATGCTAAGGTGTTAATCCAACTACAGCAGTCCTGCTGGTGGGCAGGTGGGTTCTGGTCTGAGCCACAGTGATTGCTCCATCTCAAATCTGGCTCTGGTTTTGTCCCTAGTTAATAACTGAAAAACACAAAATAGCAGTGTAACAATTTCTACTACCCTTTTTGGAAAGGCAACCTTAATAAATAGTTTATCAACAGAATTTTCTCCTTGCTTGGAGGAATGACCAGAGAGAAACTAATAGCTGCTTGGCTACCACTGAAATCTTCTGGATTTCGTCAAGATTGAGGTTGCTGATTCTCACTTTGACACTTTGCACTCCGTAATATTAAAGAGTGTGTGTTTAATTAGATGCATACACAACAGCTTTGTAAGACAGCTTGGGACATCTGACTGCAGTGGTTGTTAAATGCCATCAAAATTTACTGAAATAAATATGTTAAAGGTGAGTGTAGGGAGGACAGAGCCAGACTCTTCTCAGTGTCATCTAATGACAGGATGAGGCAACGGGAGTAAGTTGGAGCACAAAAATTTTAGGGTAAACACAAGTAAAAACTTTTCACAGTAAGGGTAATGGAGCTCTGGAACAGGCTGTTCAGGGAGGTTGTGGAGTCTCCTGGGTGACTTAGTCTAGGTGATCCTGCTCTGGCAGGGGGGTTAGACTAGATGATCTTCTAGGTCCCTTCCAATTCCTAACATTCTGTGATTCTGTGAAATGCTCAATGTAGGGCAAACCCATTGGCAGTCAGGACAGTCGGGACCTTCAGCACATCTCCTATCCAGAATATATTACACAAAACAAAGGAGAAGTTAATTTCTTTTGAACAGGGTCCTTCCTGAAGGGTAGACAAGAAAGCAAGTCCTCAAATAGGAAAAGACACCCAATACAGACAGTCCAAAAGAAGGAAGGGCTGAAATGTGGAAAAGTCCCCAAGCAGAAAAACACAGACTTGAACTTGTGGAGGAAGAGTATTCAGCACCAAAGGAAGTTCAGGACAGAGAGGAACCAGATGATTCAGTTGCTTAACGGAAGACAGCCTGTGAGACCAGACAGGAAAGAAAAAGTCTGCTTGGTTAAGAAGAGGCTTTGTGATTTGGATCAGACTCCATACATAGGAAAATAAGAAGTTTTCCTTAGACAGCATTATCTCCTACATTTCAAGGAAAAAACTGAAATAAGTATGTACAAAGAGTTGGAAAATATGAATAATTTCTGCATGGCCTGCGGGAAATAAATCCCACATTTTGATGCAAGATCATTTTATTACCTGAAGATTCTTTAAAGGGACAACTTCATTATCTGTTGCCATCTTAGGGTGCTCCTTCAAATGCTAACTATCAGATGAAGATCAGAAGGTGGAAGAACAGAAGTTTGCATGTAGACAAGACATGAAATGGCGTAGGAAAGAGACAAACCAGCTCGTTTAAAGAAAATAAAACCAAACCCAGCAATTTAAAAGAGAAAAGGCTCTGGCTTTAGCTACTTGAAATGTATGTTTCCAGCTTCAACCCCAAGCTTCCAGGATATTCTGTGGATTTTCTGAAAGTGCATGTTTGTCTTAGAAAGAGCCCTTAGAAACTGAACAATGACTTACCATGTCAAATGTGTAACTCTCCCTAGCTTATAAATATGCAAAACTAATATAACACAATCATGGTGCTCTGTTGCTGTCTGAAAACCTAGTTGTACTCAAGGGTGATTCAATCTGCATTCATTGCTTCTGCGGGAACAATCCATTTGTCGGATTGTTCATGATAAACTCTGAGAAATGGAAGATGAATTACCATCGAACAGAGATGACTTCTCGGGAAGCTTTGCTAGTTTAGCTATAATCATGTAAGCAAAGCAGAATCATTGACCCTCCACCAATCAATACAGCTATGCTAGTGCAAAATTATTTATAATACTTCTGTTTAGGTCATATCTACAATGCAGACTTCAGAAAGCATCAGTCATGGAAGTGCTAGGCTGCAAGGTGTGACAGGCATAACCAAGTCAGCAAGAGTACTCAGCCTACTGATTTCCAATTGGCTGTGCTTGAACCCACACAGAATACTCTGCAGGCAAAAGAGGACTTTTGCCCATATAACTTGCACCTTCTTTTCTATGCCAGAAAGATGCTCCTTGAAAAGACCTGAATTTACTCTGGTGTAAAACTTTTAATTATTTTTTTTATTATTTTTTTTATTATTACCAGTATAGGTCTCATTTGTGATGACAAAAAACCTTGATACAAGACTGTGGAGGCACCTCCTTTTAGTTCTCCATGTGCAGAACAATGACTTGTGCTTTCATCTCCCTCCATCCACAACCTCTGGTCAGCTAGAGATCAACTAGAGATCAGCTTAGCAGGCAGGCTCAATACCTTCAGGGTTGAATGCCAAGCATGGCATCCCCCAAAACATCTGCTGATATATTACTGGCACTTCTGAATTTGCATAAAATAGGGTCCACCAGGATAGATGGAACAGCCTCAGATCTGTCTAGATAGTAATTTTAGAAGAAATAATTTTGCCTGAGAGGTCAGTAAATATCAGCAGGAAAACATGACAAATGCCGCAGAAAAGTAACCTCTCCTACACACACAACTGATTTGGGAGGATATCTCTTCAGTCCTCAGTGGGATTTTCCCTCTCCTCCATGTCAGACCAATATGTTATTATAACTGGTGTTCTGTTAGCCTTCTTCCGCAAGAAAGAAAGGCAATGTCTGACCTTGGAGATTTTCCAAACCTGGCTGAATGAGATTCCAAGGAACCTGGTCTAACTCTAATGAACTTATAACATGATGCTGAGTTAGACGCATCAAGGGGACCTTTCCCGCCTAAATCATCCTATGATTCAGCTATCATAGACACCAGAGACACCACACAAAAAATTCAACTTTAAAATTTATAGGAAATGAAACTTCCTTGTTTTTGCTACTCATGGAACTATCTGATCTTTTTGGTAGTGGTTTTCTCTTGGTTGCCTTTATCAAGAGGAAGTTGTATTAAAGCAGTAGTCTGGAAAATAAATAATGGAAATATGTCTTCAGCTTTCCCTTCAATAGACAGAAAAGAAAAAGGCATAGTTAATCATACTGAAAATCTGCTGCCTAAAAGATGAATTTTTCCGTACAGCTTTGAGTCCTGGAGACTTAAGCCAATGGAAAAATAGGTGCATGCCTTCATTTCCAGTGCAGGAAAGAAAATACTGTAACAGCAAGGTAGCAGATGCTAATGCTCTATCACCATATTTTTTCATTTTTTCTCTCTGTCTCATCAAATTGGGCCCATTGTCTCAGTTTCCCCTCTGAAATCACTGGTCTTAGCCTTGGGTGATCTGAAATGTAATGCATACCTGGCTCTGAACCATCTCTGAACCAAGATACCATTTTTTTTTGCGCCAGGAGAAACAGCTGTTGAACAGAAACACTGGGCAAAAGCTTTACTTTTCCCTAGCTACACAGACCCTGACATACACTAGGATGTCAGGCCCTGACCCCACGAGGGCAGAGACTTGAAGTGAGACAACTCCATAGCCCTCTCTTGCCACTTCAAAATGAAAACAATTACATTCAGCAACTCATGGGCTCTCATGCAGTATCCAAAATCTCACCCACTTAGGAAGAACAGGGTACAGGTAGGCTCCATTCTAGGAGCTAATTGGATAAAGCCCTGATGAGCCCAATCTTGGATCAGCTCCTGCTTTGAGCAAGAGTCTGGACAAAAGACCTTCTGAGGTACCTTCCAAACCAGGTATCATACAGATATTTAAGAGCTTTAACACTCTAGTCAATCCAGTTGTCTTGCACATCTCCAGTCTCTTGCACATCTCCAGTCCCTTGCACTCACAAGCATTCATTTCTCAAAAGAAAACATAAATAAAAATGTCAACCAAATGTGTTTTTCGGGTGGGTTTTTAACCAGCAAAAAATAAAAATTGGGGTTGGCAACTCCTTTTTTACAAGTTTCTACCTAACCCACTAAATTGTTTTAGTTTAAAAAATAACAATTACATTAAAGGATTTTTATTCACGAAACACGTTATCTTTAGACAGAATTTGTAACAGTCTTTAATTGTTTTTGAGAATGATTTAAAACTGCTTTGTTTCATTTGTTTGACGCTAACAAGATGTATTTAGTCCTCTCCAAAAGTTTGTTTATATAGAGAAACCAGGATTGCAGTTTGACTTTTTAAGGTGTATGTTGGGACTGCTCATTAGCTCACCAGCAGTGTAGATTAACATAATTTTGTCAGTGTGAAATAAACACTGGTTGCAGATTTTGAAAAAGCAGTCAAACCAAAATGTGCTTGTGCCCTGAGAAATTTGTACTTTCCTGTGTCTCCTGATCATTTCCAGCTCATCATGGGGCCCTCCCTCCACCTTAGCCATTACACCAGAACAATACTGTTAAAGCTGTATATCTTACCAGTTTTCTGACATCCTCTCCCCCAGAGTAATTTACCTGGAGCAATCAAACAGTACTTGCTATGGCTGCAGATCTGCTCTGCCAGAAAGCTAGCAGGGCTTCCATTACTTACCCAGGTAAAGTACTTTGTGGGTGTGGAAAAGGGAGAAGCTGTGTCCCCAAGACAGGAACATTAAAGGAAGTCTGTACTGTTAGCTAAGACTGCAACTTGCTCAAAGAATGTCCCTCATGTCAATTTTCATGCATTAGGTGAGAGACTGACCACAGTTCTGCAGCTTGCAAGGGACAAGGCAAGACATCTTGTCTGAGGCAAGACATCTGACTCCTTAAGATTTTGCTGAAAAAGCCACACATTGAAACTCAGTCAGTTGGTGTGCCTTCCCACCTAGAAAATAAACGTGAGTAATCTTACATAATTATAGTAATTAGCATTTGTAGTATGATGATGCTTTGATGCAACCCATTTTATGTGGGTTTTTATCATTGTTCTTTAATTAAAAAGATCTCCAGCTATTGAGATCAGCAAGAGTGCGTCACACTGGAAGGAGTGAGAAAGCAACTTTACCCCAGATCCTAAAAATAAGGGTTATTCAGAATTTGGATACCTCTGAAGCTGGCAGTGTCTGTAGATGGGGTTTTGGTTTTCACTTGTGCCTTTAGGTCATAGCCTATGCTTGGAAGATAAGGAAAAGAGCCAATAAGTTTCCTAAAGCTGGAGCTGGGATCAGCTGTGCTGGATCTCTGACAGAGATCTGACAGGCTGTGCACCATTCCTACTGTAGAAGCTGAAGATATGAAAAACAAGCTATGAAACAAGAAATGTTGGGGGTTGTTTTATTTGATTTTTTTTCCTTAACCTGTTAAAACAAACAAACAAACAAACAAACAAACAAACAAACAAATCCACTAAAGGAATCTCTAGGGGTATTCTGAAATGTATAGGTTTTACAGCAGCTTGTGAAGTACAGTCATGAGGCTGAAGCATGCAACAACTGTTTGAAGGTGCTTAACATTCATTCCATCTTTGTTCTGATTTAATTAGTAAACATCTTCAAAGGAAACTGGTTGACTGCTCAGGCAAAGGGCACAAGCAGTCCAGCACCACAACTAGAGAAGAAATGTTTAAAGGAAGACATTTGGAACATAGAAGAGCCTGGATTTTGTCCATTGCAAAATGAGAACCAAAACCTTTCTCTGACTCACAGCTCTAGTTAAAACACAAGGCTAAGCTGTGCCTATTCTGAAGCCTGCTATGGAAACTGGGTGTTCATTTACAAAGAACTGTGTCTATATGCAGATTTGTGCTGAAATGCACTTGGGATTTGCAGCTACATTAGCTACATAATACTGTTTTCCATGTAAACAAGTTCTTTTGTCACAGGTTATCATAACAATCTAAGAAATATTGACCTATTGGAAAATAGTGCTCCCAGGCTCACAGTAAGCAGTGAGCTGTTTCTAGGCTTCTGCAGACTGTCTGCATGCATGTCAGTGTTAGGCTGACTGCAGAAACGGCTAGAGAAAGCCACGACTCTGTAAACCAGAGTCCTCTTGAAGCCTTGCTTCTAAAAAGACAGAAAAAGCTTACAGGTTAACAGTGTCATTGAGCTTTAAACTTAAACAGCAGTTTGCTAACCTTCTTGGTGCCTAACTGTCCTGAGAAATCTGGTTTGCAGGCTTGGTGACCAGGTCCCAGATGCTTGTAGAAACTGTAACCTTGTGGACCCCATTGGTGGTCTTTCTCGACAGAAACATTCATTTTCAAGCTGCTGTGGGGCTGAGACAAGGAAGGAGTACTGGGCTAAGAAAAAGAGGGGCCAGAAAGACAAGCATCTACTCCACTGTGCTGCTCTGAAAGGGCTGGAGAGGGATTCAGTGATGATTTCTTAAACTATCTCAGAAACCTTCAGCAGAGTTCTTTTCATCACTGAACCAAAAGACATCAAAGAATCATTGCCAAAATGAGGTAAAAGCCCTTTCCTTAAATGCTATAGTTCAACAACACATATGAGGAAAAAATACTGAGGTGGAGAGAAAAGGAGGACTGTTATTACATTACCTGACTGTCATGGTGAATTCAATTCTGGATAACCACAAACTTTCCCATGGCTTTAAAAACCTTTCAGTGCAATCTGGATTCACTCTGCAATTCATATTCTATAATCCTTCCTCTTTGCCACATGTCAATCATCTCCAGTTTGAACATGAGTTCTTTTTGGCAAAGACACTTCTACAGCATAGAAAAGTTCAGACTGCACCACAGAGTTACTGCCCCAGCTGGAATGTGTATATAGCCTTGAAACACAGCTTTAAAAATCAATGGGCTTGTAAGTCCTGTAAAAAGAATATTTAAGAAACCACAAGATGTTTTAAGATTTTTAGATACTGGTGATGCAAGAATTAATCCCTGCTGAAGAGAATTTTAGAAGACAAAATAACGGAGTCATGAAGTGTTTTTACTTTAAAATTATTATCATGTAGCCTTATTTTATACTCATATTTTCACAGTGTACATAACCCGTATAGAATTGGAGAGGAGAGCTTAGTTCTGTAATTAAATAGCATGAACAAAAGCTAGTCAGGAATTTTTGTCTTAAAATGAAAAGGCACAAGTAGTTGTAGGGAATTTTTCAATACCTCCTCCCCTGCGATGGACCCATAGCAAAATAAAAATTTTCAAATATTAAAAACGTGAAAAAACATGGGGATTTTTTTTTGGTAGGCTTTGTTCTTTTGATGGAACTTTCCCATGATTAAAGGAAAACCAGAACTCTTGCAAATGTTTCCATAGGAAGTACTTATCATTTCCCAAACAGCTCTCATCTTCTTTCTCTTGATTCATACTTGAGATTGAAGCTGACTAAACTCTCAGTCCCAAAATGGTACTTGAGCACTGTGAAAAAAAAACCCAATAGAATAATAAAACAGTGCTTGGTGGACTACATTCAACACTATGTGACTTACAGGCTAATACCTGTCCTGTTACTATTTCTCTGCTGTGGTTAAGCAGATGACCTCAGGACAGCAGGGAATTCACCAAAACAATCCTTTCCTCTCCAAGAGTTAAAAACCCACTTCTCGAACATATGAACTAGAAACAAAATCAACCTCTACAGACTTCTCTTTGCCATAAAAGGACTCTCTCTCCACAGCCACCAGAGTCCATTAGCTGGGAAAGCAGGCAGGTGTAAAAGAAGTTCATGTTTAACCTCACTGGGTTTGAAAGCCAGAGCTGAAGTTTATCAGCTCATAAGCCCGTGAAGGGAGGAGGAAAGGCAGAGAATGGGATTTAGTCAAAGACTTACTCAGAGTTAACACAGGCCACTGGCGCTAATAAACAAACATTGCCAGACATCAAAAGGAAGTAAGTAAATCTGGGAAGGTTTAGTCCAAACAATGGCAGGGCAAACTAAGTCTGTTGCAGGGTGGGCAGTGGGGCGGGTGACTTTGAGATGTTAACCCTTGCCTGGGCCACAGCGGCACCATAAAGGGAGGGTTGGACTACAGATTTGTTCTAGGGAAGCAAGAAAACATAACCCTCAAGATCAGAAAGAAAACTATAGTCTGAACTCCAGATTTCTTTGATTCTCCACCTTAAATTAATCTGATGTAAGCTCAGGTGTCAGCCTGGTACAGCCAAGAAGTTAATCAACCAGTGATTTGCCAAAAGATTTGCAAAGATTGATGAGCCAAACCTGATTCCCAGGGTTGAAACCTGGCAAGTTTCACACAGCACACAGACAAACAGAAACCATGGCTGCTTAGCACACCAGAGCATATAGACCTTCTGTATTGGGGAAACAATGTCCACTGCCACCAGGCAGCGTGACTGCAGCACATGGAGCCTGAGGATGGAGAAGTCTAAAGATGTAGCAGCACTGCCTTTTGAAAGCACGTCCACAAGGTCTCCAACAGCTTTCTGAGGAGCACACAGACTGGTGCAGTTCTCAAATTTTCCTAATTGAAAGAGCATCTCTTTACCCTAGCTTGTAGTGTCTCTACCCTAGGTGGGGTTGATCCAGCACAACCAAATCACACAGCTACACAAGCAGTTCAGTGGAAGGGCAGAGGTATTGCGTGATCATCTATGGCTTCCTGATCTGTGCAACTCCATTTGTCTTTTTTAATTCTTTCAGTTTTCATTCCAGTATCAGTTTTGCTCTGCCCATAGCATAGTGTCTTTTGAATGTAGTTCTGATGGAGGAGGAATGGATGGAGGAACTCCATGGAGGACATATGTAAACCTACTCTCAGAAAAAGACTCTTCTGTAAGTGCAAAGCTTTGAAGAAGCACCCAGGAGCTGGAAGAAAGGAAGTATCTTCAGGTGACAGCTCAGCAGGGTGTCCTGATCCACCAGAGTTCAAGATGGGTTCCACCAGACTTAGCCAAGGATGCCTTTTCAGGTCCAGGGAGCAGGAGCTGCTGCCTTCCATGGGATGCCCTAAGACTGTCTGCCATTCTGCAGAGTGAAACACCCTCCTGAGCACTTGGCAAGGCTGGGAGATGCTGCCTCTCACTGAGGCACAGTCTCACTTTCTCACTTTTTTTTTTTTTTTTTGGAGGCATTGTCTCCTGCTGAGGGGGAACAAGAGGCACTGGAGTTGAAGACCATTGCTTGAAGAGGCGAGAGCTCACCTCCCCAGGGTGTAGGAGCCTCAGCAGAGGCAGATCTTTCATGAGTTCTGCTATGTATATCCCCAAAGGTTTTTGCATCACCTTGTTCCTGAAAGAAGGAGTCATACAGTGACTTCATTGTAAGAAATGAATACTTGCCCATCAACTTTGTACTTGAAGTAGACAGATAATGAGCTGAACTGGAGGCATTACACTGCTTGTCTGCCTTTGCCCAGGAAGAGTAGAGGGAAGGGAAAATCCAGAGCTCCTTTCTAGCAGCTGGAAGCCTTCAATTCATACTCTTCCTCCTGAAGGGTGTTACTCTGGCTGGAAGCATAGGCACTGCCTCTCAAAGGCTGCCTGTAACTTATCCCTCAGGAAACAGCAAGTGTGTAAAAGGCACAACAAAGGAGAAATCTTGAAGGATCCAAAGAGCACAAACATGCACCAAGCAGGGCAAACAGACAGAAGTAATCAGGTAGGTTTTGCTGATCCCCATGGCATTGTATCTGCAGGACTTAGGGTTCCTCTCCCTTAGCTCCCTCTGCCCTCTAAGCAGAGAGGACAGCCCAGACAGCAGTGCCTTGCTCCCAAAGGCAGGTGATACATTAAAAAAACAACAACAACAAAAAGCCCCATAAAAAACACAATCATCATAGAGGTTTAAACAACATCATGCATAATACATTGCAAACTCCCACCTCCAAGCAAGGGAGAGATGGCTGAAAAGGAGTGTAAATTAAGCCAAAAACAAAGCAATGTTTTTTCCAAAAAGCAAGAGCTGGAAATCTGTAAGAGCCTGCAATTTGCTGTAGCACAAGTTATTTGAAGGCTGAGATGAAGAATAGCAAGCCAAAAGGCCCAAGCACCAGAGGATTATTAACCTTTATTAATCTTTCTTTCTTTCTTTCTTTCTTTCTTTCTTTCTTTCTTTCTTTCTTTCTTTCTTTCTTTCTTTCTTTCTTTCT
>JAOEGS010001818.1:0-42706 GCA_025447755.1 Corythornis vintsioides | reverse complement strand
TCTTTCTTTCTTTCTTTCTTTCTTTCTTTCTTTCTTTCTTTCTTTCTTTCTTTCTTTCTTTCTTTCTTTCTTTTTTCTCGTTTTCATTTTTTTTATTCCTGTTTTGTCAAGGCTGAGTTTGACACCTCACAAACTCCAATCTGCAATCAGGAGCCCAGACACAGACCCAACACTAAGCAACCAGCAAGAACTGAACCACAGCTCTGGGTGGGCTCCAGCCCCACTCCCTTCCTTTGCTCAGCACCTTCCAAATCCCTTTCTGTCAAATGGGACACCTTGTCAGGTGCCACATCACCTTGGATCTCTTCAGATCATGACATGGTGCCTTTCTTTGTCAAGCAAAGTAATGCAATGACAGGATGATGTGCAATGGGTCCACATTTCTTTTATCAGGTTAGCATACCTGCTGTCCCTTCACATAAGGACCATCTATTTCAAGCAGTTTCCTGCAAAGTCACCAGGGCCAAGTTTCTCTTGAGAGGTCATGAGAATTATACAGAATCCCAAAGCGTATCTATTCAGACCTGTATCCTCTATCATAGCATGTCCAGCATGAGCATCTAAAGCAGCCATGGGAAGCCCAAAGCAGCCCAAAGACCATAAGCACATATTTAACTTTCAGCTAAAGGATGCCTCTAGACTTCAGCATTATTACCCCTGTGCTTAGAGCTAGGCACATGTCTTTTGTGGATCCTAACACCATCAATAATTTACACTGTGGAAGCAGCCAGAGGCCCCATTTAAGTTGAGACTGTTGTACAAACAAAATAATTGACAGTCCCTGCCCTAAAAATCTTTCAGACTGGAAAGTGAATCTGCAATTCCCTTTGTAGCTTGCTCTTCCCTGATTTATTTTTCCCTCATGTTTAATCCAACTTAAACACTTCCGTGCGGCAACATCAGCATGTTATTTTTAAATTCAGCTTTTACTCACTAGTGAGAAGAATTGACCCTTGTCTATTGTTAGAAAAGGGCAGAGGCAGCTGGGCTCAAATGCTGAAAGATTTACTATAGAGCAACCGGTTCTGCAGAGGCGCTAACGAAGATATGAGCCATGAATTAAGATGCTTCTGAAATACTTTTGTGAGCTTTCAGCACTAGTACAGGCTTCTTGTCAAGATCATCTGACAGTCAAGACAATATAAATGCACCCTCCAGATTAATTCTTCCCCAAGGAGTTTGGGCTTAAATCATACAGGATGCCTATGTAAGAACTGATATCAGCTCTCTTGCAGTTTGGATCAGATGCAAAAGCAAAACGACAAGAAGAACCAAGCAGCTGGGTCCCTATTTTCTTAATTGATGAGGTCTTGTGGATTGGATGTATTTTAGCTGTTCTAATCCCATACAGAGTGGGGTCCTGGA
The DNA here is from genome assembly GCA_025447755.1 of Corythornis vintsioides. Lineage (NCBI taxonomy): Eukaryota > Metazoa > Chordata > Aves > Coraciiformes > Alcedinidae > Corythornis > Corythornis vintsioides. The sequence goes on along the minus strand of JAOEGS010001818.1, from coordinate 41,341 downwards.
GACAGCCTGAGTATTTCTGTGTGTAATTGTCATGAGCTGTCCTTGCTCACTTCTTTTCCTGTCAGGCCAGCACCCCTCCTCTGCAAAAATACTGATTCTCATTTTCCACAACTGCTGTGATCTCCTCTCCAGACTGCTACTTGTCCTCTTCTATAACATGAAGCTTCAAATTGAACCCCGTGGTACAGCCACTGCTGAGCAAAGCAGAAAACTGTCTGGGTACTTCTTGATTTGTCTTTTGAACTGCACCTCACAATGCCTGCAGCCCAGTAAAGCAGATTCCTCTAGCACAATGTTGCCACACTGACTCACAGTCAACTTGTCATCCTTTAAAATCCCCCAATTCTATTTCATGATAGGAAAATACTGGTTAGAAAACAGCAAGTTTCCTCTTTTTTTTAGGAGACTGGCAGCACTATTTAAAGTTTTTTACAGTAGCAATTTTTTTATAACATCCTTGTGTGCACAAAGTTGATCACATCCCATATTCTTCTTAATTATTACCTCTGTAGCTACAACATAAAAAGAGCTAAGACAGTAAGACAAGGTAAAACAATAAATAAACATTTTCTCTTAGATTTCAGGTTTTCTATGGAAAAGGATCCACAACTTTTTATAGGTTCCCCAGCACTACCCTGTGTCAAATCCAGAGATCTCCAGGTAGACACAGATGTGATCCCCAAAAGCTATCATCCCCATAAGAAGATGTAAAGAAGCTGGTCCAGTGGAAATTTTCTGTGTGGCAGAGGAAGAAAACTGCGTTTTAAAAATTGCTGTCTTCTGTTTTTCTATCAATTTGTATTTAATAGAAAATTATAGAATCATAAAACTGTAAAATGTTTTGGGTTGGAAGGTACCTCTAAAGGCCATCTAGTCCAATCCCCTCCCCCCTGCAGTGAACAAGGACATCTTCAAAGAGATCAGGTTGCTCATAGCTCTGTACAATCTGACCATGAGTGTTTCCAGGGATGGGGCATTTACTAGAAATCATAATATATCCTGGAAGAAAAATCCTTCATTTGTTATCTCTTTCTTTGGGATAAGCAACTCTCTGACAGATCTCCTTCAAGCAGAGCATTCAGTGCTACACTGAATTTGACTTCTGTTGTCCTAAGTACAGCTTTCAAATAAGTTAAACGTATGCCCTTTTGATTTCCAAAAGGGGTGCAAAGTGAGGGAGACAATCCAAAGGCAGTTGACAGCATTAGAAAGACTCCTCTCAAACTGAATGAGTTTTGGATCAGACCCAAAGCCACTTTGTCTGAAGAAAAAGAGGAGAAGAATTTGAGTATTCCCCAAGTGTCAGCGACAGAAGCAAGGCTGCATGCAATGGAAATAAGGAAAAGCTGGCTGATAAAGATAGGGCATCAGTTTCCTTACAAGCTTTAGTTTGTTCCTATGATTTAGCACAAGACAGTTTCTCGCAGATTAGGCAAGTATCCATTTTCCTTCCAGGAGAAGCTGTGGTGAGCATCAGTAAGGTCTGCATACACCACAGTGCAAAATAACTCTGCTGTCTGAGGTAACAGCCTTCAGCAAGGAGAGTGGGCAGCTGGTCTGAACAGGAGCAGCCACGCAGGCAGTGTGCTGCCAGGCAGCTGTATTTGCAGTACACACTTACGTGCAGTACTGATCTGGAGGTACAATCTCTCACCCAAATGCTGATCAAAGGGTACTGAGATATTCCATGGCAAGATAATGATAATCCAGCAACATATTGCCACTGTTGGTACAGAAGCAAAAACGCTAATGCAATCCTAAGGTGACATTATTGCTGGTGCTCTAGAGGCCAACCTGCACAGATCCTTAAAAAATCCCATAGCTCTTTTATAAGAGTGAACACAAAGTTATGATTAAATTCCTTTTTTTTTTTTTTTTTTATAATTATGTGCTGCCTACCTACATCTTCTCTATTGCTATCTCCTGCTAAAAGCAAGACAGAACTCATCCTTGGTGGTGGTTGCATTTGTGTGGAAGGAAAGCATGAATCAATGACTGTTTATAAAGTGCTTTTGACTCCAAAAAGACTGAGAGTCTGTCTATAAACATACCATACTACCATAAGCTTTCCACTGGGCTCCAATAATTGATGAACTTTCAGGCCAGAAATGCCATTAACATAAAATAAGTCAACCCTGGGCACAAGACAGGCCAGAGAATTTCCTGCAGGTCTCATAATCAGACTAAAACATGTGGTTATAGTTTAGGATCATAGAGACATTACAGATGGATAAAACCTTTAAGATCATCAAATTAAACTGTTAAACCAGCACTGTCAAATCCACCACTACACCATGTATCTAAGTGCCATATCTACATATCTTTAAAAACCTCCAGAGATGGTGATTCCACCACTTCCATGGGTATCTTTGTCCGTTGCCTGGCAATTCTTTCAGTGAATAAGTATTTCCTAATATCCAATCTAAACATCTAAACCTCCCCTGGTGCAACTTCAGACTGTTTCCTCTTGTCTTACTGCTTGTCACTTGGGAGAACAGACTGACCCCCACCTCACCACAACCTTATTTTAGGTAGTGATACAGAGCTGTAAGGTCTCTCCTGAGTCTCCTTTTCCCTAAGGTTAAACAACCTTTGTTACCTCACCCACTCCTCACAAGACTTGTGCTCTAGACCCTTCGGCAGCTTTGCTGTCCTTCTTTGGATGTGCTCAGTACCTCAGTGTCCTTCTGTCAGTGAGTGGCCCAAAACTGAACATGGTATTCAAGGTGTGGCCTCACCAGTGCCAAACATAGGGGCATGATCACTTTCCTAGTCCTGCTGGCCACACTGTTCCTGATACAGGCCAGGATGTCATTGGCCTTCTTGGCCACCTGGGCAACCCGCTGGATCACGTTCAACAGGCTGTTGACAAGCATTCCCAGGTCCTTTTCTGCCAGGCAGCTTTCAAGCCACTCTGCCCCAAGCCTGTTGCATTGCCTGGGGTTGTTGTGACCCAAGTGCAAGTGTGACCTGGAACTTGGCCTTGTTGAACCTCATACTATTGGCCTTGGCCCATTGATCCAACCTGTCCGTGTCCCTCTGTAGAGCTCCTTAACCTCAATCACATCAACACACCTGCCTAACTTGGTGTAGTCTGCAATCTTTCTGGGTGTGCCCTCAATCCCCTCATCTAGGTCATTGATAAAGTTATTAAACACAACTGGCCCCAGTACTGAGCCCTGGGAAACACCACTTGTGACTAGCCACCAATTGGATTTAAATAACTTGTTTTGTGTCAACTGAGGTAGCAAACAAATACTATTGTTTCTGTTTCTCCAGAGAAAGAATAGGTGATACCTGAAAAGAGTTTTACCATCAATCTCTCAGTTATTTTAATCTTGCAAAACATTTCAAGAGCTTTAAACTAAGTATTCATTTAAATACCATAGGTCTGTACTGTATGTTGTATCTGTTTCTGTTTAGGGTAGAAGGCTTTTTATCCTTCTTTCCACAAAAAAAAAAACAACAAAGAAATGTCTTTTCCTGGAATGGCTAGATTGATCTAACTATAAATTCAACATGAGCTATCCTTATACTGAAGCCCTATTCATGACCCACATCAAAATATGTCTGTGTCTCACATTTACAATATACATCTTCATGCTAAAAAAAAAGTATATTTGCAAGAAGCTGTGTGCTTTGTGTTTCTCTGAAATAAACCCAAGTTTTATCTGTGGTTTGTGAAAGGTGGGCTTCTCTAACTAGAAACACAATTTTGTAACTGGTTTTAGCAGAGCCAGATTTCATGTACTAGAGCTAACAAAGCAGGTACTAATGTCCACACCAAAGCATTTCCAGAATCCATGCATAGAAGCTTCTCTCAGCAAAGGGAGCTTTTACCTGCCTTCCTAAAGCCCTAATTGAACCTGCTACTTAAGGCCCTTGAGAGAGATTATTCGCAGCTTTACACTAAGTAACCACTCATCTTGTCCAGCTGTGACCTAAGATTATATCATCAGGGAAAACACATAAGTGAAAAGGAAGGAACATGTCCTCACCAGAAGGATGACTACTCTCCCTAATTCTTTGTCTTAAATATATGTTTCTTTATTGTATTTGGGTGACTGAATAAAATACTTTTCATTTTTCCCTGGTTTGGGGAAAAGTGGCATTCCTGGATCCTAGATAATGGCAAGACTCAAGAAGGAAACATCTCCAGGGGCTCTGCTGAGTGTTCCATTTGTATTAGTCATAGCACCCTGAAAGCTTGACAGAAATACTCTGAAAGCAGATGTCAGATAGGTGACGTCAGAAGCTAGGGTGAAGTTCAGAGTGGCCTCTTCCAGTCTTTCCAACTCTTCCCACTCTGAAGGCTACTCAGTCTCTCAGGACACCTGACCTCACTCTCTATGGGACCCTTGAAACCTGCCCTCTCCATTATTCCCTTCCTCTGTAAGGAAAAAAGCTCCATAAAAATACTCTTCTGGTTGAAATCACCTTGTTGCACAAGACAGCACATATTCCACCTTTTGAGCTGAAGTGGTGTAGGTCAACCAACACCAACAAATGAACAAGCTGTTCTTTTTCAGTGTTTCCAATTTTAGCAAGACCGAGTCAGTTCTTCAGATAGAGCACATCTTTAAAGAAAATGGGCCAGAAAGTCCTCTACTGATGAGTCACACCAACTGAGTATCACAGCAGAACAACGGAGGTGTTGTCCTATCAGGGCTGAGCCAAAAATAGTTGTTTTTCATAAGCCTTTTACCTGATTCTTATTCTTATCTGCACTGAAGTCCAGTGGGGATGGGAAAACCAATTTTACTTCAACTCTAAACTTTGTCAAGATGTGTAGCAGAAGCATATTAGCAAAAAGGATGTAGAAAATGAGATTGTTGGCTAATGACTAAAATGTTGTCAGGTGTCCTTAGAAGGTAGTAAGGAGGATATGGCATTAATCTGTGTTTCTGACTACCTAATAAAACTCTTTGATGTGCATTAGAGATATTCTTCTTTCTACGTAAATACCCCAACACTTGTTAATTAGTTTGTAAGAAAAGCAGGCCCACTCTGGGTATTATTACTGACCCCAACAGCCACAACGCTCCTGGAATAGAAATGCATAATGACTGCAGAATTGCCCTCAACTGTCTTTTCATCTCCAGTACATCATGCTTACATGAGCTTTCATACAGAGCAAAACCCCACTGTCTTGGGGGAACATATGAGTGTGCTACAACTAATGTACACAGGATGAAACTTTGCTATATTCTTGCAGAAAAAATATGTAGCATTCCATCTTTTATCACTCTCAGGAGTATTGAGCATCTGTCTGTAAAGACAGAAAGAAGAAAAAAAAAAAGACTAATTTTCAATTTAAATACAAAAAAAGAAAATTCACTAAAGCCTACATTAAGTCTCCAACATGAAAAGCCCTTCAATAAGCCACACTACACTTAAAGATATCAGATAAAATAGTACAGTATTACAGATCAACTAGCTTGAATAAAGAAATCAAATAATTTGTTCAAAATTGCTGTGGAGATGAAGGCAGAGCCCAGAAGTTAGATATTTCAAGTGGTTACCATATATCCCTCCCCTGGAAGCTGGCAGCTAATCCTGCATGCATTTTTTAAAAACCATTATGGAAGTTGTCACATTCTGTTACATGTTGATCAAGGTTCCTCACCATGGAAGGGGCTTTACTTAACCTCAGACCTGCTTTTGAGTTATGCACACATCCAAGCACAAACATACAAGCACAAGTCAACAGACCCACAGTGTCATGGAGCCAAACGAAGTTCTTTCAAAGCATCAGGCTGGGAGAGGGGGCCAGAAGCCTTTGGCAGCACTTAGACCTCCCAGTCTGAGGATAGTGGCTCTCAGGTTGCTCTGTGGCTGCCCATATTCTGTAAACTGATTTCAGACTTTGGGAAAATGACAAGATCTTTATAACCTACTCCCATCTATCAGTCCCCTTCATCCGCCTTGGTGAGTCAAAAGATGGGTTGTGAGAGAATTCAGGACAAGGAGAGGTGTCATTTTATCTCTGTCCCCTCAATCTCAAAGCGTTTGTTTTCAGCACCTTAGGGTTACTAATTTATTCACATGGTCCTTCACTTTAGGATAAATATGTTGTAAACCCTCGTGCAGCTCCACTAGCTACAGCAGTTCAACAATAGCGACATGCCTGAGTCAAGTCTCATGTACCTTCCTTCAGGGTTAGTTTGTTAAAAAGCAGACAATACAAAAGACTGGATGGATATATAACAATGTATGAAGAATGTTCAGGACTGAGAAAGGACTATGCTATACCCCAAGCCTTCTGAAACAGCAGAAACGTCTCTGCTGCCTTTAAATTTTGTCATAACTTACTTTTGACCATGAGCTCTACACTCATGAGACATCATTTTAACAGGTGATGCAGATACACCAACTTAAACAAGCAAGGCCCAGGCTCACCTTCTAAGTCATACACATTTCCAGTCTTAGTGCCTTAGCAAGGTCATGCTCCCTGACACTATTATGGGTCAGTGTAGACAAGCAGAGTACTGTTGGTAACTTGGCTATTTTAACTATAGAAAGTAACAGCCATGCTACTTTCTATGATGAGCCAACTGTGTAAATTGAAAGAAGTCATATTCCCATTTATCTGACACTCATGAGATCGCACCTTGAGCACTGTGTCTGGTTTTGAGTTCCCCAGTACAAGCAGCACATTGATGCAATGGACCAGAATACATTTCACCTATAATAAGCTGTGCTGGATTCCAGGACTGATGGTATATACAGGATGAGCTTTGCAGAATTGACTCAGATGACAATACAGGGTTTTCCCCAAGAATATTATTCCTGCAAGGCAAGACTACTTATTTATTTGTATCCATTTCAGCTGGGAATTTAAGAGCAGAAAAAGTCATTTTTTTCAACAGGAACTACAAGTATGACCAGCTTGACTACAGTGGATGCCTTTTACTGTGAGTTTATGCCTAATAATAAAAAAGCAAGGTCCTGGTATAGATGTGTACAGACAAAGCCTAGATATCATTGCGTGACAAGTCAGACCCTGTACATCAGATTGCCTACCATTTCTCTATGGTATTTCCATGTTTTTGAGCTGTCTTGCCTTTGCTGTCTTTTTCTTTTTTTTTTTTTTTCCTCACAAACAGGGAGACATAGAGTGTTTTTTAATTTTGCAAGAAGCAAACTATGAATCTCCTATAGCTTCTCTGTATTTCTTCCCTTCCTTGCCATATGGGAGCAGTAACAGATATTCAGAAAGCAGTACCTGAAAGTTTAACAGAAATACGTATCTCAAAATCACATCCAGAATTGCAAAATTCATATATGCTGTACCTCACCACTAAGGCTCCTGTATACCAAAGCCTTCGTCATGCCCATACATGTAAATAGAACAAGCCAGGGACTGTTTCTTGGCACTGCAGACAACTGCCCAGTAACTCATATCCAGACAGCTAAGCCCTTTCACATCCCCAGAACAAGGTACCTCCAGCCAAATTACTACTGGAGATGGCCCCAGGCCAGTTTGAGTCCCCGGACAGTGTCCAGGTGTTGTCTGGAGAAGTGCTAGCCAGTGGGGACTGGAGCTGTGCTAAGAACTTACAGTACGGAAAGGTATACATCAGTGCTTAGGGCTCTCTCTAGGTCATCACAGAAGCCAAACCTTAACTGCAGTTCAAGAATCATGTCAGAAAGGGCTGTAAAATAGCAAGAGAGTACACAAAATCTCAGTTTATTGTTATTATTTATCAGAAATGACTGATCAAGGTACCTTTTATGGACTAAGATGACTTTTTTTTTCCAAGAAGCAGGCTGGTAGTCACATGAGAAGGAACTGGGGATAAAACCCAATGTATCTGTCAAAGTTCCAGAGATACAATATTAGACAAGAGGTGGCAGATCAAATATGGTATGTCTATCACTTACAGACTTGTTTCTAAGGCTCCAAAAGACATAGCTCTTATTTTAAGGTTATGTTTCCACACCCCTCTACAGTATTCTTGCACAACTCGATGGAGACATATCCCTGAGGGCCACCTTGTACACACTGGCCCTGCCTGACATTTATCATCATGCTGGAAGTGCTCATGAATTACTCTCCACATCTACTAGTTTATTTAGAGATAATTTGAGTTGCTGCGTGTGTGAACAGAGCCTTTCATTGAAAACCTGTAAGCAGATAGACAGAGGGAGGGCTGGTAGGGAGCTATGATCAAGTGTTTCAAGCAAATGATGCCCCAAGCAGTTCCACCTCTGCAACGCCAGCAGGCAGCCCACGTCATGAGGAAAACACCAGCACAAACAGCTGTCACTTTTTGCTCCAGCAAAACCAGGACTTCTGCATATTTATTTTAACTCAGATAACTATTAAAGTATATATACGTAATACCAACCACAGGTGCAGCAATAACATGTTTCAGTGGTATCTTGTTTTCTATTGTGCCTTTCCAGACAGAATAAAAAAAAAAAAAAAAAAGAAGAAAAGGTTATTTTCCTTCTTACCATCTTGAAGTAACTTGGGGTTTGTATTAATAGAACGTGGGTGGATGCCAGGTTTCCACCCTCCTAGAGGGAAGGCTTGAGGATATGCTTCATTAGTAAAGATAATAAGAAGCTTAACACAGCACATACCTACTTGCTCTGTGAATATTAATAACAGTGTTAAGCAATGTCATGTCAATCGCCTCACAATTACAATTACATTTACACCTTAATATTTGAATCCATAGGTGTGAAAGGACAGCCATGTACAGCTGGGCATTGGCAAATCACTGCCTAGGAAGGTAGTATTGTTCAGAAGTCTCACATGAACCTCCCTGGTCCTTCCCTAATTCCCCATTCAGCCTTTGCTATTCTTCTCTTGCTCTTCTCAGAAGCCAGACTGTGAGCTGCCACCAGCTGATATATGAAGGATGCGGTCACTTGTTAATCTGGAGCACAAAAACTCATCCTTTGTCAGCAAAGAGCACATATTGCCTAGCCTTTGTCAATGTGGTGATTATTAAAAATCTAGAAACAGCAGGTCCCAATGCAAAGGTGAAAACAGCTTTGTGTAGAGATAGATCTTCCATTCTGAGGACTGGTGAAGAGCAAATACTACGTCTACCTATAAAAAGGCCAAAAAAGGAAGACCCAGGAAACCACAGACATGTCAGCATTGCTTCAGTCCCTGAGAATACTATGGAACAAGTACTTATGAAATCTATTTCCAAGCACACAAATGACATTAAGCTGATTATGAAAAGCCAACATTGATAGCCCAAAGGGTCACTCATGGTTGACCAAAGAACTTGCTCTGTGGATGAAGGGAAAAGTGTGGATATCATCTACATTGATTTTAGCATGATGTTTGACACAGCTTCTCTCAAAACTCTGTTTCACAAACCATTAATATATGGACTGGATAGATGAAACACAAAATGGTTGAGAAACTGACTAAACTGTTGAGCACAGAGGGTGGTGGTTAATGTCTCAAAGTCATGCTGGCAGCTGGGCCGAAATTAATTTCTTCCAGAGTCAATGCAATTCAGTTTTACAAATGATCTGAAAGGTAGAATTGAATGCAGTGTCACCAAATAGGAGGATGAGCTTAAGCTGGGAGATGATGTAGATGTTTTAGAAGGAAAAACCACCATGGTAGAGAGTTCAACAAGCTGTTGAGATTTAGCCAACAAGAATGAAGTTTAACAGGAGGTTCAGCAGAGATAAATGTCAAATCCTAAACATGAGATGGAATAAGCCCAAGAAGTAGCACCAGCTGGGTGCTGGCTTGCTGGACAGTTGCTCTACTGAAAAGGCACAGGGTATCTTGGCAGACAAGCAAACTGAATATGAGCCAGCCATGTATCCTTGCAGCAATGAAGGCCAACAACATCCCGGGCTGAATTAGTAATACTATTGATAGTAGAAGAAGGGGTGTGACTTTCCTAATCTGCTCAGCACCTGTCAGGCCATACCTGGAACATGCTGACCAGTTTTTCTCTCCCAAGTTCGAGATACACTGAAAGCCTGGAGGTGGTCTAGAGGAGACCACCAAGAGTAGGGGGCTGAAGAACTTCTGCAACTGAATGAATTGTACTTGCTCAGCCTTAAGCAGGGAAGGCTTAGTGTGGGGAAATCAACTCACTGCTTTTTAACACCTAAAAGGCAGCTGTGGAGAAGATGCAGTTCATCATGAGGATGCACTGACAGAAGCAGCGACGGACACAAGTGGCTTCAAAGGAAGTTCAACCTGAATAAAAAAAATTTCTTTGCTGTGAGAGCAACTAAAGAGTAGGATCAGTTGCCTGAACAGAGTGGAATCTTCTTCGCTAAAATTTGTCTTTCCTGGGCTTTTATTAACCTAATATAAAACCCTGCTTTCAACAGAACATTGGACCATTTGGTCTCAGAAGGTCCTTTACAACCTAGACTTGTCTGTGTTTCTGTGATTCTTTTCCATTTCATTTCATCTGTCTAAGATGTAAAGAATTAAAGATGTCTCAGTTCCAGCACCCACATACCCAGACTTTTAACGGCCTCAGTTGCACCCTAACCTGGACACCTGGCAGACATCCTCCCTGCCAGGTTTCTGCCCAGTCTAACCCTGCCTAGAGGGGCAGTGAGTCTCATACTTCTTGCTGGCCATGCTTCTCCAAACTACTGACTTGTTTCATGCTCCTCCAGACTACTGACTTGTTTCATGCTCCATAACGTGTGCCAGCCCAAAGCCGAAGCCCCACCATTCCACCTCCTGGACATGAGCTGGCATGCATGGCTCAGCCACCGAGTGGGTGCAGCAACCTCCCATGAAGACAAGGAATAAAAGGCAAAACTGGACGCAGGCAGAGATCTCAGCCTGCCAGAAGTCCCTGTCATGGCTTGAGCTATGAGTCCAAGTGATGAACAAAGTCTCACAGAATCTGCTCCAGGGCAAGCAATCAAAGGGTTAACCATGGCAGAAACAACAAGGCAAACAATGAGCAGTGTATTTTGGCTGGTCACCTTTAAGCTCATTGTATCAGCCACCATTTCCCTGCTGGGATCCATACCGAGATGGACGCGTTAAGGATGGGGGGTTTATTCCTCATGGCAATGCTTTCCTGTCCCACACACAGGGGCAGGAGGGAGGAGCTGTATTTGGTGGAAGGCAGCAAGCGGGATGGCAGTGAGCTTGAACAGCACTGGTGACATGCACCTGAGGAGGCGTTGGGGCCACCAGGCCTTATGGCACACCTTTGGGGTGGCTTCCACCATTGTGAAATCGTTCCCATCAGGGAAGCCACACCCAAAATACCTCTTCAAAATTGCTTCAGACAAGCAGTGATTTCTACCCTGAGGAGCTGGGAGACATGTCCAATCCCAGACTCCTCCCTTTCCTGGACCCAGCTCCTAGTTTGCCGTAAGCGAGAGCAATACAGTCACCTCCATCACTATCAAGCACAATGAGATGGCTGAGACAATGGGAACCAGCTTAGTGCAGCTGTCCTTGAGGTACTTGGGGTGATGTCCAGTTGTGTTTTGCTTGGCCCCATCCGTAGGCTTCCAGAAGATCTTGTATCACTATTCCTTGTCCCAGCAACATGCTGGGGCAGACACACAAGATGGGGAGGGAAGAAGGCAGGCAGCAGCCAAGCAGCCATTGCGGAGCCACTTGGAAATTAGGAAATAAGTGATGTGGGCAGCTATTTTTGTGCAAATGGTCTGCAATTAAATTGATATTAACTGTTTCAGGCCACAAACAGGAAGACAATGTAGACTTGAAAACAGGCATGAAGCACAACTTCACAAAGGCAGGAAACTGATGCATGCTCTGGTTTATCCCAGCTTCCTACATAACAAGGTCCAGGAGATCACTGTCTGTCCATCCTCCTTTAGCTGAATACATTGGCTGAAAGGAACCAAGCACATCAGAGAATGGAAAGATGATAAGATTTTGATCCATTGTGTGAAAACAGCTGAGCAGAGGAGAGAAATCCTAAAGCTGTCAGCCCAGCTCGGGGATCAGTTTATGCACTGTCAGAGATCAGAGGCTTTGGTGGGCACCAGCTGCAGTCCTGGGGCTGTGAGTGCAGGGAAGGCACAGATCCTCATGGAGATACTAAATGGTGGTAGGCAGGTGTCCCAGCAGATGACTAGGTAGGTGACCAACCTGACTGGAAGAGGGGACATGGGTCTCTCACATTAAAAAGAAACTGCTCAGTGCTGGTCTCTGCAAGCTCTCATGCTTGGTATAACATGGGAAAAGCAGGCACGCTCAAAGAAACAGCAACACTTGGTAAAAACACCATTGCAATTTCCTTCTTAAATTGACCTAAACCCCCACTGGGATTCACTGGTAACCATTTTTCATCCACTGGTTTCTCAGCCCCTTAATGCTTCCAATATTTTGCAAATTTTCCCGTGGTTCATTAAATCAGGAGTCTTCAGCACAATCAAAGAGAAATGTGGGATGACCAGGACACCTCATGCTCTGCTCCTTTCCCTGCAAATGCAGAGGTGGCCAAGAGCAATAGCAAAGACCTTGGGTCACCTAAGTAGTGGGCAGCCTCACCTCCTGCCTCTCTTCCCTAAACAAAAGCATCTGTAACTGCTGAACCACCTGGATTTGCAGTAGAAGCATTTTGAAAGAAATTGCTATGGATTCAGGGGCATTCCAGAAACAGTAAGCAGAGAGGGATTTGGGAATGGCTTAATGACCTTGGGTGTGGATATCTGCAATTCATCTCTTTGTACTCTCGGGCATTTTAGGGTCTTCACCTTAAATTTTCCAGAGATCTTTTGAATGTTCATTCACCCCACGCTAAATGTTTACTCTGGGACCGGAGCACTTTGCTTTTTATTAGAAATCCCACCCTGATACAGACAACTTTGCACAAAAGAGAACATCACTCCAAAAGGACCAAGTGTGGATGACAGGCATGACAGTGAGGACGACAAACACAGAAGTCCTGGTTATAAATTAAGTGTAGTGGACAATGCAGCTGTGTTCATGTTCAGCTGTTTCAAGGCTCAACCATAACACCCCAAGTATGATGGAAACACAAAATAATGAAGACAAACAATGTGGTGATGTGGGAATGATAAGAAATAATGGGGATTCTTCCTCTTATCCAAGTAAATCTTCCTGTGTCTTGTCTTAGGAAACTATTTCAAGTACTTATGACAAAAGGAGAATATCATAATTGAGGGTTATAAATGGGAAATCCTATGGCCAAAAGAAGGAACATCCATTACAAGGGGGTATGCAGGAGATGGCACCTCCACACCAAGAAAAACATCAACAGCTTCACAAGAGCTCCATTACTACTCAGAAAATGCTATACTTTAAAGCTTTTGCTAAACCTGGGATGCTTTCTTCTTATCAGACCCTTACACACTTATCAGGAGTGAAGTTTAGAATACTTGGCAATCCTCATCGACATTTTCTTTAAAATGAATAAAACTGACAAGCACGATGTGAGCTACAAACCACCTTGACTTCCAAGAATAAGAGGATGGTTCAGACTGCAACTCTGGAGTCCACTCTGAAAACAGTGTAACTTACAGCAGAACCTTACCATCCCCACTTTTTTCAGTGAATTTTCTATCCCTTGCACTTTCACACCAAGGCAGTTGGGATGTCTCTGTGCAGCAAGACTCATTCCAACTGGCAGCTCTGGATCAAAGAGCACTGGAAACATTAATCAGTGTGCCTAATCATCTCCAATCGCAAGAAACTTTCCTCTGTGACCTGGCATATAAACACCAAGTCATTTCATTCAGTGGTTGACGGACCAGAAACCAAACAATCCTTATCGTACCCAATTCATCTTACTCCTCCAGGTTACAGACGGATCAGCCTGCAATCCTCCAGCAGCAGTGGCAAACTTTTAGTGTTTTATTTAATCAAACTGATTAGCAACCTGTTGGTTGCACCTTTTATCTGTCAGTGCCAAAGTAGTTTACAAGCATTAAGTGCATCTAATTTTGCAATAACAAAGCAAGATGTGGTTAGTATTTTCAAAAGTACCTCCAGTAAGGAGGGAAAGCTCTTGTCTTAAGGGGGTGGGAGGGTTCAAGGCAGTCTTGCTGATGCATGAAAACCGCTCTGAGAATTAAATGAGTGAATGGCAAGGTCAGAAAGCGAGCCCAGGAATTCTGACTGCCAGCTATCTGTGCTGCCTGTATTGCCATATGGTTTGTAGCAAAAGGAAAGGAATAATCAAAGCAGACATCTGTGCCCAGAGCCTTATCTATTTGGGCACCATCCTCCGGACAGCCGCAGTCTAAGCACAAACAAAAGGTGATGAGATCTTTCCCGTCAGTGGGTCCGTGGGGAAACATGGTGCCTCCTGCTCTGGTTCAGGTTAAAATGTGTGATCACCACCTGTTTGGGAGTTTGCTCCCACAGTAACATTGATTTCTCGCTTAATGCCAAGAGCAGAACAACAGCCCTGTCACTGTTGCAGGGAAAGCTGACAAAAAACTAAGGTTGCTTTAGCTTTGCTCAGTTTTCATTCAAGTGCCCCTGACTTGGGAAAAAATAAAAGGAAGAATTATACCAAAGGTCACACTGTTCCAGGGCAGCCTGTTCCCTCTTTGAAGGAGAGAGAAGTGAGAGGTGGCACAGAAACCTACCACTGCACCTGACAGTCTCTCATGGATAAGAGCTGGTGATGAAGCACTGTGGCAGCAGTTTGCAAACCTGCACTGAACCTTGCCCAAAGCTGTCCCATTCTTTTCTCCTGTGCATGGTGTCAGAGGCAATCCAGCTCCCTTTTTGCTCTCTCATGGACAGTGAGTAGTATTTCTCTTCCTGAGAGTAGGTATCATCAGGGAGAGGCGCGAGGAAATGAAGAAGGGCTGGAAAAGTTGCATGAGCACACGGCTTCTTCTACGTCGATGCAACTTCAGCCACTGCTGCGGAAAGTTAAATAATTTTCTGGTGGAAAAGCTGCCAACCCAAAGCTTGGGAGAGCTGGATTCCAACACCTGCTCAGCCACAGGCTTGCTGCCTGGCCTTGCACAAGTCTCTCAAAAGCCACATGTATAATGGTACTGACATATCTGGCTTCTGGAAGGAAGTCCATGACACCATGCTGCTTGACTGGGGAGGATTAGGCATCTATGAATAGGTTTGGCATAAGGCAACACATCCAACACTGTCTGCCAACCAGGCCAAGAGGAGATGCCAAAAGACAGGAGCAAATCTCCCTGAGGTCTTGGCCATTTGAATTGCATGGCTCTGCGGGAGCCTGCTGATGGTGTGGGCAGCAAGGGGCTGGTTCACCCTCCATTGATCCAGCACCTGCAGTGGCTTAGTGCATTACCACTTCTTGCTCCCATTTCCCTGCCCTAGGTTTCCACAACCATTCACAGGCTCCAAACTGTGCTTTATCCTTTTGATTTCTAGTCCCAATCTGCTGCAGAAGCTAATAAACCCAACTGGACAGGCAGAACAGCTGAAAGCAGTAGCATTTTCACCAGCTTCAGGGAGGAATGCCAGGGCTGGTCCCTGGGCACCTCTTCTCTCTCTGCAGACAGCTGGGGATAGGGATTTTTTACTTGTCATCTGTTCATCAGGCACTGGGAGGAGGGAGCTGAGACTCTAGATAGGGAGTTGTGCACAAACTCCAGGCAGCTCTACAAAAGCAAAGCAGATCTCTATTTCCCCCAGTTACAAGCAGAGAGTGCAGTTTTCTTTGCTGACCTGGCTAAGATGGCATTATGTTTTAGTAGCATCTCAGTACCGTGGCTACAGGGTCCCAAGCAGCCAGGAGAGGGACAGCCCTACAGTGTCACTACCACAATCACCCCAGGCTGGGCACTTCCAGCAGCATCACTCCAGACATCAGGGAGCTGTACTAGCATCCTATGTGCCTCTTGAGTTACCTCCCAAGACCTTTTTTTGTAGCTGCTCAACTAGCCTGTTTCCTACCACAGAAATGGGAATAAAGACAGAAGACAGAGGTCATGTCTTGATCTCATAGTGAGAGAGCAGAGACAGGCAGAGACTGGAATATTCCCACATATCGAGCATTCAAAAATCCCTCCTTTTTCATAGGTAACAAGCCCATGTTAGAGCTGTCCTAGGCAATGGCTGAGGATACCTGTGAGGAAGGAGCTGCAACACCAAGATCTCCCTTCCATGCACCTGACAAGCACCAAAAAACAGAGGAGCTACAGAAAAAAAATGCTGCTGTTTCTGCTGTAAGACCAAAACTTGGAATACCCAAGTCATTAGAATGCAAACTGTTTTGATGATGATGAAGTAAGGCCACTAAGCCCTCCTGAACTAAACATGAACCAAAGATGAACCACACAGCCTGTGTGTAGGCTTCTAGGGAAGGAAGTACCACCTTCTTGGCTGGCACAAATCAACCCAAATACATCAAGGTCAATGGAGAAGCACTGATTTCCTTAGATTAACAATGTGTGTTTCTCCTGCTACTTCTTCAGGAAGAGAGTAACTGTGGGGCTGACTTTTCCAAGCCAAGCTGAAGCTGCTGATGTGGAGGAACAGCAGCTTAGCAAAGTCTTGGTTGAATCACAGCCAAAGGGCCCATCTTCCCCCAGGCCAGGAGAGCTGCTTGTGAGCTCACTCGGCCCTGGGAGTATTCCAACTGTGCTCCCATGCTGCTAACTGGAGTTGATGTACCCTCCTCTGAGAAAGGCTTTTGAGTGCAGCCTTGGCACCAATGTCAGGCTCCAGAGCTCAGTGAGCAAAGCAAGCACACATCTGTCCATCTGCACGTATCTGCACTGACGGGCCTACATAAAAACGAAGTGTTTGATGCAGCCATGAGATGCACACCAATATCATCTGAAAGGGAGCCAAGGAAAATGAGGAGTGGAGCATTGGTGTCTCTTTTCTTCATCCCCTTCCACTAGCTGGAAATCTGCTACTGGTAACACATAAAAAAAAAGCTAAGATACTAAAACACCCAAGTCTAGACACACCATCACAGCAGAATTGCTGCTAGTTTCTCCTGCCCTGACTTGCTGCATCTTTGAAGTTCACATCACACCTCCCATTCTGTACTCATTTGCTAGTGCGATCTGAAAATGGGTCAAAATGAAACACTTATAATTTTGCTGACATTTAAATAAAAAGGAAAAAAAATGAAATAACCAAAACCCAATTCTTGGCTTATCCACGCTCTCACTTTCCCTTCAACTTGCTTATCAGAAACCATTTACTCATATGGAAATCTTCATATACAAGTAAACATTTTGATTAAAAAACAAAACACAGAGCCAACACTGTAGCAAGAAAATGGGAACAATCCTGACTTTTTCAGTCCCATTAGGTAATTTGACTCATTCAAAACACTAAATTAACTCATTCAAAACACTGCTGGGGCCCAGCAAGTGGGTCACGCTCAATATGGGACCTCCAGGGACCTCCAGCTTGTGAGAGCTGATTAAAGTTTCTGTATTATTTTCATCTCGGATGGTGTCAGATGGCTCACCATTAGGTGATTTGTTCTAGTAGCTCCTTCTCACTCATGCAAGCAATGAGAGGGCATTGCAGCTTCAGACATCCAAAGTGCAGGAGTCCACATCTCAACCTTCCATCTGGCCTCCCCCCACAGTCACTGGAGGACAACAGTCATTACAGAGGGAAACCCACTTATTTTTGATGTCTGCCTGGAGATAAGATGGCTCCAAAGCATTTTGACCTGAGAGTTTAAACTACACCCAGTGTTGTGGGAGAACTGCCCTATCCCAGGCATCAAAAGAGGAAGGTGCTGAGCAGTATCAGACTTCAATGTCAAGACAGAACAACCCAAATGATCCATGCTCCCTTCAGTACACTGCAGATCAGTCCCTTTCACCCAAGACCTCTACACAGAAAGCCCAGTATTTTAGACTAAAGATGAAACACCAGAGAGACATCACAATTTCCTTTAAAATCTGGAAAAAAGCATAAGAATTCCAAGGGTTCCTTCTACACACCAAACCTGATGATTGAAACTTTCTTCCACTAGATGAAACAGTCAAGTCACTCCTTGCCAGCTTTCACCCCAATTAGCCAAATACACCGAGTTCCTTAAACTCGGAGTTCTGGTTTGCCAATCTGAAGCCATCTGTGGCTCTCCTTGGAATTTTCCTTTAATTTCCCCCACCTTCTTCAAGCACAGACAGTGGCCAGTGCATATCCCTTCAAAGGGACAGTCACCTCAGCTTTTTCTCCAGAGATCCTTTCTGTGCCAGTGTTCCACCAAGAGCTCACCATCACACAATTATACATGACAACTTCTTCAACTCCTTCCCTGACACTGTGCCCCCCAGATAGTCTCACTAAGGCTATACACAAAACCTCAATTCTTTGTTCTCAACTGCACCCCAATACATTCAACTGCCATAAACTGGGGGGGGGGGGGGGGGGTGGTGGTGGTGGTGGTGTTGCTGCTACTTAACCATCCTGCAAGGGCTGATTCCATCCTTGCTACTACACAGCATGAGGGAATATTCCCCCACACTAGTACTCATCTCTGCTGTTACACTGCTGCTTCACACCTTCTATCAGCTAGCACCTTCCTGAATAAAAACTAGGAGCCAACATGAACCAACCAGCTGGTTGCCCAGCATGGAAAGCTGGTTTGGAAAGGATGGTTTATGTCCTATGGATACAGACGGCCCCTTAGCAAACCAAGAGCAAGCAGCCCTCGCTGCATCAGTCTCACCACATATATCAGGGTCTCACTACAAAATGGGCACTCGGCTATTGCTCTAGACTAGCCTGAAAACCTTGATGGAAGTCCCTGTTGAGGTCTGGATAGAAGTGTTGCTGTAGGGCAGGAAAGGTGCTGGAGGTCTTCTGTACAAAGGACAGGGAATTGAAGCTGCTGCAAAGACAGGCCAAGCTTGGGGTGTGCAACCAGTGATGACCACTGAACTGCTAAAACCTCTGCCTGCCCACAAGCCACATTTGGCAGGGAGGAAAGGGATGCAGTTAGCAAGTGCTCTGCACTTTAATCCCAGTTGCACACCAGGAAAGAAAGGCACATTATTTTTTGTT
This sequence comes from Corythornis vintsioides, assembly GCA_025447755.1. Classification (NCBI taxonomy): domain Eukaryota; kingdom Metazoa; phylum Chordata; class Aves; order Coraciiformes; family Alcedinidae; genus Corythornis; species Corythornis vintsioides. The sequence goes on along the minus strand of JAOEGS010001818.1, from coordinate 22,398 downwards.
ACTTTCCCTCTTCTTTCCCAACAACTGCATTGCTCTGGGCATTCCCAAATTCCCCTGTTGTAAGAAGGTGCTGTTGAGGACCACAGTTAAGGGACTTCTAAACAGTCAGGCAACTAAGACATCTCTTTCCTGCTGGTTCCTGTAGCCCCAGGTTTAGTGGCTTGCAGATAGAGTATCTGGACACTAATAAGAGTACATATGCTGCCTTAAGAGCTTTCCTCCCATCTTTGCTTTGTTGCAGGATTCCATGGTGCACAATTCGCACAGGGAACAGAGGAGACAGTTGTTGGCTATGCTACAGTGATCAGCTGGCCCTCAGATATCTGTTAAATCAGGACTGCCATTAGGCATCATCCATTCCTGTGGTCATGGAAGGTCCATAATAATCAAGGTAGCATTGTGCTTGCCACTCATACTGAAAGTTAAATAACAAGCCCAATTTAATTCTCCTTCTAGGACAACTTGAAAGCAACACAGTATGATGAAAGGACGAGAGAACAGATGGGCTTTGTTATCGGCACGCTACCAAGGCAAAAATTTCAGGGAAACACACAAAAACCCCCAAATAACCCAGACAATGTGATTCATAAATTCTAAAAGCCGAGAGAAACCAAATAAATTATTTTGTCTGACCTCCTGCCTAAAAAAGACCACAAGACTTCATCCAGTGATTTCTGCCTGAAGCCCAGTAATTTGTGGTTCAAACTGAGCATCTCGACCAGTCTGCTGTCCAGCTTTGATGTGAGGATGTCAAATGAGGCGCTAACCACTTCCCATGCTGTCAAAAACTGGCTCTTCTACAGGTTGTCATCATTTCTTCACCACTGCATAACTTACTGTAGTCTTCCCAAAGGCATGATTTGTTTTTTCTCTGTCAAAACTCTCAAACTATCAAAAAGAGGGAAAACTAAGATTCTGAAGCACAACGAGCAAGGACACACCAAGAGATGGATAACAGAGCATCTCAATGTAACCTGCTGCAATCAAGTGAATGAAATCTACATTAAAATGTAACTCCAGGTCCACTCGTTTTCCCAGTGTAGGTGACATAATGGAAAAGTAATTTTGGTTCAGAACACAAATTTTCCAAACGCACACCTGTTTCTGTGACTTGTATGGAAAACACATTTATTTGTTCACAGAAATATTTTTTTCTGCCATTTGTAAAGCTTGCTACAGTTTCACAGCAATAAATATTTCCACAGCAGAGATCATGAATGGCTAGAGCAAAATCCACTTCAAAATCATCCCAAGAGATAGGCCCAGTACAGACAGCTCACTGCTGTCACTGACTACATCTTCAGACTTTTTGTTTCCAAATTTCTGTGGTTGGAAGTGCTAATGGGGTAAAGAAAACTTTTTTTTTTTTTTTTTTTTTTAATAAGGAAACAAAGCCAAAATGGCAAGCAGTTCAGAACACTACAAGACCAAATTCCTCTCAGATGAAAAATATTTACATTTCACACAGAATTAACACAAGCTCTTCCTTCCTCGTATCTCACAAATGCAGTATTTGATGACAACCCTGGTGATTTAAGTTCCTCCACCCACAGACCTGCAACAGCACAGGCAACAGCCTTGTGATTTTGCTGTAACATCAGCCTGTGTTGAAGAGAGAGAAGGGGTTTTAGGCACCACATCCTAAATCCAAGCCCGTTCCTGTTCATCATTAAATAACCATATTCATACTTAATAAAACCAAGCCAGACAGTTAATTTTCTTCTATTACCATGTTCAAGGAGATGCTTTCTCACCCTCTACATCTCACCCTCTGCCTGTACTCGTACTATGGCCAAACCCAGGCTGGAAAACATATTCTTGGGGTGGGTATCAACAGCCCCGTGGCTTCATTTTCTGCTCTCCTCATGGAGGGTTTAGTCTCATCTGCAGAGCAGGTGGAGGTGCAGCTCCAACCTGTAGAGGTGCTGAGATGACTGTAGTCTGTGTGGTGCTACCAATAGAGGTGCTAAGTGTTTGTGTGGGGTGTCTCAAGGGGGTCTGAGGTCTACACATAAATTACACGCTGTTATAGCCCAACCCCTTGTGGCACTAAAGCAAGTGAGATGATGGCAGTAACACATCTGGCTGTGGCCTTCTCAGTCATCCATGAGCTCCTGCTACCTACACAGCACACGGGACTATGGCAACAGGAGCTGCATACATGTCTAGAAGAACAGAATATGCAGGCTTATGAATTAAGACACCCATTTATTTAACAGACCAGGTCTACACAAACCATCTAGTGCTTTACTGCATGTGATACTTGGGACTGTTTTAAGGCACAGTTAAGGTGCTCTTCTTTAAAGTTTAGGGAACTGCCATTTTGTGCATGGAAGCTCTTGCTTTGATTAAAATCCTGTTTGTGTTGGCCTGTACAGGTGCAATCCAAACTGGCATGGCCTGCTAGAAACCAAAATAAGTACAGCTGAAGTAGGAGCACCCACACCCCACTTCTGTACCCACTGATCTGCAGAAATTAATGCTGCTGTCATAATGTAAAGATGCTGCATGTCAACATAACTGCACTGACACAAAAGGGATCCATACTTAACAGTTATTCAGCTGAAATGCATTGCTTCTGAAAAAAAAGCTAAAGCAGTGTTTTTTGAGGTTCTGGGTAACCAATATCTAATGCTCTGCTTTCAAATCATCCATCCTGAAGCAGTCATAGCAGGCAATAGTAGTGATCCCAGCAGTTCAGCAGCACAGACAACAGGGTGAAACCCTACAGCCAGTTTAAGTATAAGCCTCACAGTTTCCATTACTGCTACTGTAATGGTTTTGCAACTCTCATTTATTTTTCACTGTTTCAGCTGCTAGTTTGTGGCAAATATTTTGAAAAAAACAACAAGACAACAAAAAATCAACCAAACAACCAAAACCTCAGAGACTGCCCATCCTTGACAGGAACAGTCCTGGCATGCCTGAATGTGTAAAAACCACAGAAGAGCCATTTCTGTTCATATTACTCCTTATAAAATCCCCTTTTAAAGAAGATTCAGCACTGGAGGCTTCAGCCACTCAACAGAGCCCCTTCAGGACTGCATTTCACTTTGAAATGCAACTTATCAGTCAAGTCCAGGCGAGTTTGGGACTGTTGTGTCCTTTGCTTTGAACTCTGGGACCGTTACATGCACGGCCTCCAAACTGGTCAAGCCATTTTCCTCTCCTCCTTTGTTCCCAGGTTCAGTGTAGATAAAAGCTGTACCACACTCACTGCCTCACCAGCATCAATTCGACTGTTAATTTTACATTTAAGGAAAGCCAAACAACAAAACCCAATACCACAGACAATGACTATCATTGCTACCCACACAAAGGCCTGAGCAACCACAGTGTGATTCAACAAGACCCAAGCTGCAGTGGGTATCTCTGGACACATACTGGAGTATTCTACCATTGCTCTAACATGTCCTTTTCTTACATTGCTTCTACAGGTCTTTTTTCTTCACATAACTTCACATAACTTCATAACTTGTAGCATCAGTGTGATTCTGCTGCTGGCAGCAGGGTGGGAGCCTGGTGTGAGCAAGGCTTTGTTCATCCCCTTGCACTTATAGGGATACTTACAGGACACAGTCTGGGCAGATGTGAGTTTACTTCGCTGGAACAAGAGGTGACCAACTTGTGTCACTGCATTAGTGCACCGTGGAGCATGACCACATCACTTGAAGTGCCTCAGAAGAGTCAAATCCTGCTCCTGTTTAAGTTACTAAATAAACTTTTGCTGGCTTCTCTTTTGTTTTCTAGCTCTCCTCTTTCCTTTCCTGAGCTTCCTGAAGGTTTCTGGGCTTGCCTTCACAGGAGATCACCATTAGAGGCCATCTGTAGTGTGGGCTTCTAGTCTAGCTTGAACACCAGAACACACCGGAGCAAAACAGAAACACAGGGACTGTTAACCCCAATTTCCAGCACTTACTGCCTTTTATTCATGCCAACTGACATGGAGCCCTGCAAAATGCAAGAAACAGTGTAGTTCATAAGCACGAGGTCTGACAGGACAAACATTAAAGACTGTTAAGAAAGAACAGGCAAAGACATCTTGTACAGAACTGAAAAAAGAAAAGACAAAAATGATAAGCAGGAATTCCCCAGTGGTCTGAGTTTATCGGCGTGACTGCTTTCAGGCCTTTTTTTTTTGTTGTTGTTGTACCACCTTGATTTGCATACAAAGCATCTCTAACAGGAAATCTGAGCTGTCCTGGAAAAAAAGCACAAGAAGGATAAGGATTTTTGCTGTCAAATGTAGAATGGCTTTCAGCACCGTACGACGTGCCAGAAAACCCTTCTCCTTACAGAAGCAACTCACAGTGGTATGTTGCTGTTCCTCCTCACTCCCAGCTCTGCATCCCATCCTGGGGGCTGCAGTTCCTCAGGGGAGCTTGCATAGTTAGAAAATCTGAAAAAGAAAGAAAAACAAGCAGGTGAATTGATTTGCATTCCAGATTCACAATTAACACAGGACCGAATTAGCTTGTAGGAAGCAGAAGAGTAAAAAGGAAAACCGCCAACTTGAAAATGCAAATCTTCACTCTACTACAATTGCAAGCCACAGGATTCCTATGGGCTAGGAAGGTGCTAGTAAGAACACATTTTTCATTGCTCTTTCAATGTGGTCACTTCATGAGCTTGACGGTGGCTCGTGATATGTGGTTTCATTCCTATCCCATATATAGTCAGTCTCATTTCCTGAAAAGAACTTGAACGGAAAAGCAGAAAACCTTTAAAACGATTGTACAGGTCCTTCTGTCTTTTTTTTCTCCCTTTTGTGTTTTTATTTCTACCGCACTGCACTAAAAAAAACCCAGCACTTTTAAAAGTTAGTACAGGATTTTAAAAAGGATCTTTTCCCAAGGCTCCTTGGCTCTTAAAGAATATAGGATGCTGGTTTTAAACTCACGCACTAACTGCTGTCAGCACAGCATGAAACGGCAGCACTTTGTTTCAATGTGGTGTACACAGATGTATACACAACACACAGTTCCTTTCCATCTGTCTGCCAGGAGCAACGCTGCATCCCCAGCACCAAGCACCACCAGCGAGATTTGTTCAACAGCTCTTCTCACTGATACTGCAGGACTTCAGCTCTTGATGGCTATCAATGGTCACAGCCCACAGCAGCCAGTAAAAACTGGCTTTACAGATGAGTAAGTGAGATGGTGGTAATTATAACACTACACTTCTTTGCATTTTTCTGCAGAACTCAGTTCATCGCCTCATCTGTCGAGTGTAAGCCCCAATCCTTGTAAGAGCACACTAAGAGAACATGTGCATTTGGCATCTCTATCATCCAACGCACAAGTTACAACTAGAATAGTCTGATAGAATTTTTTTAAAGAAATTTATAAAAAAAAAATATGTATAAGAAAAACATTGACAAACTAGAGCAAGTCTGATGGAGGAGCACCAAGATGGCCAGGGACTGAGGGACTTGCCTGAGCACAGATGCTTTGGAAACTGGACTTGGTCAGTCAGGGGAAGAGATGGCTTTGAGGCGTCCAGCAGCAGACCCTGCATCTCCGGAGAGTTTACTAAGAACAGGTTCTCCACAGTGGCATCTGGCAGAAGAAGGAAAGACAACACCTGTTATTTGAAACAAGAGTGGTTCAGACTGGATGATAGAAAAAACTTTTTCAATGTAATGGTACGCTGTGGAGCTGCCTGTGTAATCTCATCCTTAGAAGTCTTCAAGGCTTTACTGAATTAAGTCATGAGCAGCCTGGTCTTATCTTGCAGCTGACCTGTCTGAAGTCCATTTCAGCCTGAATTATCCTACAATCCATCCTCTAACTGCCACCAGTGCAGAGGCTTCAGAGTGGGAGTGGGAATCACTCACTGCTTGGGTACTGGGATATCCCCCAAGCAAGACTTGAGAGAAACAAACATGTGCCAAGACTGTGAGGGTCCTGAAGGTACTCCTAGGCACTGTACCTTCTGTTCTCCTCAGGACGTGACAAGACCCACTTCTGCATGAAGTCCCACAGTGATCCACATGCTACTGTCCATCTCAGTCGGGGCATCAGTAACCAAGGAACCTCTGTCCATGTCCCATTAACAGCACACACAAGAGAAGCATTGGAGGGCAGTCACACCTCCTCCCTCCTCTATATAAACATATTTACAGAACAAGCAGGAGTTCCTAATCCCTGTGTATAAAGCTGACTGTAAGAAGTTTCTCTGTATTGCCCATGGCTGAAGCCTCTATTCCACAGGAGGTGCCTCAAGTCTCCCCTCCACCCCTCAAGCTGCAATGCTCTGGTGTGGGATGAGCAAGCTACTCTGCCTTCCCCCTCTCTCCATCCCTTGTGTTGTAACAGGTGTTGAAGCAATGTCTTGCTTCCAGTCAAAATAATTTATGTAGCTAAAAGACAGGAAATGTCACAACCCAGAAGATTAAAAATGACTTTACAGAGAGTGCTGCTGAGCTCTGGCTTCTCAGAAGAATCCATACACGTGATTAGGCAACTATCTCGTGCTGGATGGCCAAGAGAGAAGCAGGTGGATGAGGAGAGGTACACCTTTGTTTTGGACCCCTCACTTTATAGTCCATCTTATGAAGGACATTGAGGTGGTGAAGCATATCCAAAGAAGGGCAACAAAGCTGTTGAAGGGTCTAGACAGACTTACTGAAGAGTAGCTGAGGGAACTGGGGTTTTTTAGCCTGGAGAAAATGAGGCTCAGGGAGCCATTATATAGCTCTCTGTGACCAACCGAAAGGAGGCTGTAGTGAAGTGGCGGTCAGTCTTTTCTCCCAAGTAACAAGTGATAGGACAATAGAAAATGGCCTCAAGTTGTGTAAGGGAAAGTTTCAGATTATTCACCAAAAGGGTTGTCAAGCATGGGAACAGGCTGCTCAGGGAAGTGGTGCAGTCACCATCCCTGGAGGTATTTAAAGATGTATAGGTGTGGTATTTGATACATGGTTTAGCGGTGGACTTGGCAGTGCTGCATTAATGGAAAGGCTTGATGATCTTGTCTTTTCCAACCTAAACAATTCGATATTTCTCTCATTCAATCACCTTGGCCCAGGTCAGTGGCAGAGCAATGAACCAACCTCCTGCCCTCTGTCCACGAGTTGTGATGCTCCCTACCCTCTTGATGGCTCTGGCTTGATAGTCAAGCCATGCTAGGGGCTAAACCTGTGCTCCACACACTGCGCGTAACCACGTTTCTTTTTGAAGTCCAAAGTCTAAGGGGTGCCAGAATATTTTTTTTTTTGTACTTGGAAGTGAGACCAGAAAGCATTTTCATACCTACCTATTCATAGGGTTTTACTTTCAGTACAGAAGAGGGTATCAGATTGCTGAGTTTCAGCTTCTGCTGAAACTCCGGTGTGACCCAGGATGGGTAATTTCAAGCAGTTTCTGAGCCCCTGCAGTGACTTGTGCTGGCCTAGATTTCTGTAACTGCACCCACACTGAAGTACACTGTACAAACCACAGCTTCAGTCAAAATTAATACTTTGGTACAGAAATAAAAATTAAAAGCCCCATCTCCTCCTCCTCCTAGATAGGTGAGGTTTTGAAGCCAGATATGCTTTCGTATACAGTCTCCCCCTCTTTGCTTCACCCTCCCATTCCTCCATCCTTTGAGCAAGGTCTCAGGGCAATACTTTGCAGCCTTGTTTTCTAGTGGAGAAGGATGCTTTCTGTCTGGGAAGCTGGGAAGACTGTGTCAGAGCAGACCCTGGGCATGCAATTAGCCAGGCAGCAGCAACAATATGTTAATTCACTGGATCCCTCTGAAATGAAGCACAGTGCAAGTCCCTGGAAAAAGTGAAAAGGAGCCTGTTAAGGAAGCTGTGTGAAGGCCTTGTGCGCAGCAGCCCCTTGGAGTCCAGACAAGGACCAACTCTGCACAGACATCATTTTTAGAGCTGAACTGGCAGCCAGCATGCCTCCTCTTCCCACAGCAGTGCATCCAACAGCAGTGAGGAGAACCACCCTCAATGTTGACAGGTCACTCCTGTACATGGGACAACACTCTTATTTTAAAGAGCTGCAGGCAGATGGAAGAGCCCTTCTGCAAGGGATGATGCCTCATCTGCAAGTTTACCCTGGACAGATCACAGTCATAATGCCATGCTGCTATGTGACCTCTCAGTGTCCAGAGCTTTTTCACACCTTCAGGAGCACAGTCTCCTCCTTGGTGATCTCAGCTGTAAGTTCATGTCCTGAGCTCTCTGTTCAGGTGCCCAGAGCTCCTTAGGTTAACTCCTGTCCTCCAGCAAAAAACAACAAAGCCAACACAGCAAGGAGAAAAGAAGAAAACTGAAATAGTCCTTTGGTGAGTTTAATGTGAGACGTCAACACCCTCAGAAGGTCTGCACTCACCAACTACCTCATGGTGTATCACCCTACTGACTACTACTAATTTCTCCAATACCCAACTAGAAATTATGCCTTGTGCCAGCATCCTGATGGAAGCAGTCCTGAGCTCCTAAACCAGAGGGATGCCTTGCTGCAGGCAGGAAAACATGCCTCCTTCCTTGAGGAAAAGGGGCAGAGCAAGAGTCAAGAAGGTCTGTGTTACCTCCACATGTTTGGACAGGCTGCCCACACTTTCAGTGTGGCTTTCAGGTGACTACAAATCTCCTTGAGGAGCAAGCAATACTTCCATCAAAGGCAAGCATGGCTTTAAACCTCTGTAGCCTCTTGTACAGGGCTTTCTGTTGTAATCCATATAGACTAAACTCTGACAAGTAGAAGAGTTGCACACCAAAGCCCTTTCTGCACAACCTGTTGACCTCTGAGCTGACAGACTGAGATCAGAGGTTCATCTGTGCCAACACACTTCGGGGAAGTAAGCATGGCTTTCATGCATACATCAAACCACTAGCCTAGAGGTGCAGGGGGCAACCAATTTAACTACAAGAAGTTTAAAGTCAATCCTTAGGTTGCACCAAAACTCCTAGGTTTCTGCAGAAACAGGATGAAGAGCAGCAAACATCTAGAGAAAGTGTTTACTAGCTTCTGCCATATGCCGGGTTTTTTGAAGTTTGTTTTTGGAGTGCAAGACTAAAAGAATTCACACTCTTGGCTTTTGTTTGGAAATGCGTCTATTTTCCATGGACTGACTCTGCTTTCTGAGGAAAAGATGGGGAAAGTGAGAGCACAACACTGAACTGCAGGCAAAGGCACTAGTGTCTAGTCAGGAGCCACAGCTCCTGGTGGCTGTCCCTAAATTGGAGCAGCTCATGGCCAGGTGAAATGTCTCGGGCGAGACAGTTTCCTGAAAAGCACTGACAACACACGGTTAAAAGCTCAGTTCAAACAAGCAGTGAAACAAGACTGCTTCTGGTTTTTGAGTTGAATATTCAATGCTTTCCATGTTTGCTCACACACAGGTTATCTAGGCTGCATGATCAGCAAAACTCCCACAAAAACACTTGCTGGGGCCGAGCTACCAGGCAGTCTGTAATGGAGCTGCTCGAGAGGAAAAGAGCGGTGTTATCGCACAGGCGGCTGTCCCAACACTATTAGTCATACTCGATGGAGAGATACGCATCCTCACAGAGCTCTAACTGCCTTGTCAACAGATGAACTCAAAATGAAAACATCCTAACTATCAACAACCAACTTGAAAGCCGAATCATGAATCCTGAAAGCAGTTCCAATGCTATGAAGACAGGTCTCATCTGCAGAAGCAGGCAGCTGCTTTCCTTCCATCTGTCCCATGTTTCTTCTTCCCATATCATTTCCCGACCCTGCTAAGGGAAATAACATTTCTTCTTTCATCTCCTCATTCATGAGACCCTTCTCTGCTTCAGTTGAGGGGTGCTATAGGGTCAGGAGAAGAAAATGCACTCAAGGTCAGAGCTTTCGTGGCAGGAAACAACATCCTGGTCATCTCCTCTGCGTGACCCTGAAGAAGTTCCCCAAAGTTGTTTGGTCTCATTTCCCCACTGATATAGAAAGTTCCCCACCACAAGGGGTGAAGACTGCTATGATCTGTGTGATAGGCCTGGTGTTACTAACCTAGGGTTAACTGATAATCAGGGGAGACCAATTGTGTGTCTAAGCTTCTGTCCCATGTATCTCATTTAGGCACTTGGAGATCAACACAACCCAGGCCACTGTTTCACACAGCACTTCTACACTTGAGTACTTCAGGAATGTCTCTGTTGACCTCTTCTACCTCTTGGCAAACATTCCCTATCACTGCCAGACTGGTGGCTTAGCAGATCCACCTTCTCTCATCACCACTTGACTGAAACTTCCAATTCCACCGGGATTTTCTTTGCATTGACACCGATGAGTGATGGAAAGGACTGCCAAATGCATGGGAGGTGCTCAGCTTGTGACTGGTATCAGAGGCAGAACATCAGGATGCAACTCAGCTCCTGAATGTCTCCAGCTGGGAGGTTACATGGCCAGGAGGTACCACACCACCAATCTCACTGGAATCCAGTCATTGTTTGTCAGCAGGGAAACCTTGGCACTTGGGAGGATCTAAGCATGAAACAAGACAGTTTTTAAACATTTTGAAATTCATTTGAAAATTAATTTATTTTTCAGTAGCCTGCTTCTCACTGCTGACAACTCTTTTGAGATACAATCTGCATTGCCAGGGCTCAAAGCACAAGGGGAAGCACACCCTGCTCTGAGGGGTGACTGGCAAGACAGGAGCAGCCGAGCAGCTCCACACGCACTGCAGAGATCATAACCAAAGACAAATCTTCCAGATTTGGGTAATTCTCAGGCAAGTCTCAGCCAAAAAACACACATTTGTGCTCACACCAAAAAGCAAAGACACACTGAGAACCAAGAGCAATTGCTGCAGATTGCCATAGCAGCGTGCATGGGTGATTTTATCACTCTTATCAGCTTCAACAGCACATAGGTCCATTATCAGAGCATACCGGAGTATTTTTAAAGGGTGCAATAGGTAGGAGAAGCAGAAAAATCAGTGTCAGCCAGAGGCCAGCAGTTGGCACACAAAACAAGAGCCGTTGCTCCGAGGGAGCTGCCTCCCAAGGGCACACGGCTACTTACACAGCCCTGGACTTGTACTGGAGCCCCCAGGTAATGCAGGACTCCCCAGCAGCCCCCAGCCCAGGAGGAACGCTCTCTCCTGCACAGAGGGATACACAACCCTCTGGGGAACACAGCTACAGTGAGCAGAGGGCATTTGCCTGTGCTCCCTGCAAAGCTGCTGGAAGTAGGTCAATCCTTCTGCTCTGCTGAACCCTTTGGCAGGTTGGTGCCGCGCTGCCATCGCTGCTCGCAGCTCATTGCTTCTGCTGCATGGCAGCCATGCCGTTCAGAAGTTAATGAATTCAATACATCTAATTAAATCAACCTTGGCATCCATTCAAAACCCATCTCACTGCTTCCTCCCCCCCTTTTAATTCCCTCCTGTTGGTGGCAAAGAGACACTTGAGAAGAGATGCAGGAGAGGGTTGCTAAGGGGTGAGCTGGTTTTCATCTCTCAGCTATTTGCCTGCTGCTCTTCTGTCGTCACAGAGACACTTTGTTTTCCTCAAGGGAATGTGACAAACTCACATGGCATCACTCCTTATGCCCTCTTCCTCCTCCCCTGTCCCAGATGAAATGACCCTTTCCACCTTCTGAGAGGCTAACAGAGTCCAACGCACACCAGTGATGCTTTGGCTGTGCTGCCGACACTCAGCACACTGAATGTGAGCTTGGCAAGCAAGTCCAGCTGGCATGGGTGGCAAAGGGAAGGCACTTCAAAGCACATCCTGCAGCACCTGGGCTGAACATGCTACAGGGTGTGAGCATCAGACTGAGCAAAGCTAGAAAGAAGCAGAGGCCACCAGAGACAGCTCACCCCAGCCAAGGTCTCTTCCAGTGGTTTTCCCACACAGGTCCCAAATTCTTCCATACACCAGCCCTGTGTGATGGCTGTGGTCATTAATGTGGGGTCACACTGGAGGAGACATCCAAGATGTGCTAGAAGAAGGCCACAGAACTCTTGAAATGCATTGCCTGATACAGAGCTGCCATTTGGATTACATCCTTGGTGACATGGGGACACACCAGTAAGCTCCCCATGCCTGCCCTCTTCCACAGCCTGATGGGAACACCAGGACCACCCTGTCCAACCTTTTATGACTCTTTCCTGTAGCAGATCCTTCCTCTTCCACTTCAGCCATGATCTCCCCATCCTGAGACCACCTCCTGGAAGGCAGGATGGTGGAAAAGGCTGCTGCCTTTGTGCCATGACTGACAGATGCTAGGAAAACAGCCACTCCTGGATGCAGGTTTTTAATTAAAGGTACTTGTATTATCCAGAACACCACACTTCTGACTCTTGGAGCACATGTCTTTTACATATCCTTCAGGTCTTCTACAGCCTTCCTGGGCTGGGGATCCAGGACTAACGGAAGATGTCAACTGCCACCAGACAGAGGCTATGTTGTTTCCTCCAAACAAGTGTTTTTCCCTCTTTAAATTGATGGGAAAGATCTCTCTGGCAAAGAGAAAAGTGTGTTATATCTGGATGATGGTATTTTGCACAGCAAGCTCATATGCAGCCTGTTCCCTGCTGTCACCTCAAAGGCATCCTTGGCCTCCCTGCTCAAAAAGCAGTTGTTTACCTTCCCATATCTGCACTGTTTCCTCTCCTTTAATCCACCCTATGTCAAAATAATTCCTAAAATACTCAAAACAACCCTAAAGCGGGTGCATTTGAACAGCTCCGGTTCACAGTGCTGCAGAAGTCAGGTGCTGCTCTCCTGGCAGGGAAGAAATTTCACACAAAACCTATTGCTCCTCCCTCAGTGCTATGAAAGTAGTCTAAAAAGCACTTTGGACTCCTCTGAGACAAAAGGTGCCGGGAGAACACAAAATATCCCTCTCCTCCATGGCAGTGGATGTTACAGGAGTCTCTTCAAGAGCACAAAGTCATATCTCTTGTAAGCAAGCTCTCCCTCCTTGCACAGTAACTGTCTCCTCTGCCCCATTCCTCACCTTTTCCATGTGAATCATGTACACTCCAGGCTGCACAGCAATAGAGAAATAATCCTGGATCAGAGGAATGAAAGGGGAGTAGGAGACCAGTTCTGGGCAATTACCTTGGCTGCTGTGAATCAGCATACCTTCCCCGCCACCACCACTGCCAGAGTCTCTCCCACACGCTGACCTACTCCACAAAAAGTGCATTTACATTTTTCTTTACATTTCCTTAATACTGATTAGATATGAGCAGAGCATTTACGTGCTTCAAAAGTCTGTCCCAGCCACGCCAGCAGTGCTGGGTGCTACATGAATGCAGCCTCAGCGGAGATGCTGGTGACCCCAAGAACTGAGAGGCCAAAAAGACCAAATACCACATGGCACTGAGCTCCAGGCAGTGGTCTCTCACACTGCTCAATTCAGCACCAACTCTCCTTTGCACAGCAAAGGGTAGTGGGAGAATCTGGAGAGTTCAACACCAGGAGCTGCAGTGTCTTTCAAACTCTGAAATAGGAGGTGGATTGTTGAGGGGTACAGAAATTCACACAAGCATTGTCACAAGAGAAGTATGTCTTTCCTGCACATCCCCCCCTGCCCCCCAAGTAGGCCCAATCTGGAGAAAGACTGCAAATGAAGTGTGGTTGTGGAATTTGACTTGCTTGCTTCTCATCCTGCCAAAGGGCCACAATAATCATCTTGAAAGCAGCGGGTCCCTCTGTGATGACCCAACATGGGATGTGCCCAGGGTCATTCATGGTAGACCACGTACCCATGGTGGGATGAGCAGAGACCCCAGTTTCCTACTGCAAGCTCCAAGTACACTGGGTCAAGTGCTGCCTCAGCCAAGCCACAAGGCTACAGCCAAGGGGCATGGAGAGGGGAAGGACCTATGGCTCCTACTGCAAAAATGGAGGAATAAATTGCAGCTGCTCTGCATCCAGACACCAACCTTCTCTGTTCTCCTTCGCTTTACTTGCCACCACCTCTAGCAGCAAGGGTTTTATTCAGCTGAGACAGTGGATGGGTTACCACTAAGCACAGGGCAAATGCCACAGCTGATGGGGCCTCTTTTCAGTGGGTTTTGCAATTGGCTTTCTCCAAAAGATGAGGTGGTGTCACAAAGTCCCATCTCCACATTGCACATTACTGCTCCTATCAGAAAGGATAAAGTTTACAATGATGTAACCTGGATTGATGAAACATCAGGTTCAAACCTCTACAGCATGGCCCTAGGAGCTGTTAGTGCACATACAGGAAAATGGCAATTTTCACTTCCAAGGTGATAAAAGAAACCAGAAGATGCCTTTGGCACTAGAAAACACACACACTGCATGCCATTGAGTGCATATAACAGTGTCCTCAGAGGAACAGCCATCAGCTCAGAACCTCCTTTGTACTCAGCTCTTTTCTCCTTGCATGAACATCTGATGTTAGCAAGCCAAAAAGTATAAGCTAATTCCAATGTACTTGCTTTATGACATCTAGGTACATAAGAGGTCAAACAGTAGGACAGGTGAACAACCTGTGTGCCCTTAGAGCAAACATTGGCTTTGCCAACTCCTCAGCAGCAGTTTATCTCCCTTGATTTTTCCTCATGCCAGGTCATAGATGGTGCGTCTAAAGCAATTTATTTGCAGAGATAGAAGAAAATCCAGTGGACTGACATTCCCCAGCATCCCCAAACCTGTGCACTCTATCAGCTCCTCTAGATACCACAAATACCAGCCTGTCATAAAGTCTCACCATGGCTGCTTCTAACCCTAAGTCGGCCAGGAACACCCCACATGAGATCCTTACCCTTCCCTCCTTCCTAAAGAGATCCTCATCATCCCCCTGAGCCCAGCCCAGTCATCTCACCAACATTTACTCAGATAACTAAGCAGCACAGGGCAGCCTGCAAGTGATTCAGACAGCCTGGGGCCAATGGCTGGGACGTTTCACACCACCACTGTCACTGCCACCAACGTCTCCATCACTGGCAGGAGCCGCGGGGCCGCCACAGGAAATCAGGTCTTAATCACCGTCTCACTTTTCATTCCCCACTTCAGTTCTGCTATTCTAGCAGCTGCTGTGAGCTGGCTCCACGCTTTCAGATGGGTGACCGTTAGGGCACAGGGTTTAGCTTGAGTGTTTTCAGGCTGCAACTCCAAATGCAAATAAAAATGTGAAGTTTGTGGAGGCTGAGGGGGAACTGGACAGCAACCCAGGCTTTAAGACACAAAGGAAGCCCCAGTCTCCCACCCAGGTTGACATTGTCTGCACTGCCTGCAACAGGCACTCAGGCTGGTAAATCCATACAGGCAGGACACTAGCACTTCATGGGTCTACTGGATGGGGTTGCTGCCCACATGGGCAGTCGTGTGACATGGTCTGATGCACACGTGTCTCCAGGTGCTTCTTGTTCACAATACATCTATAGACCTGTTGCAGCACCCGGGCTGGGCTTTAGCAGATAACTGCTCATGGTCTGCAGTTGCCAGGAAAAATTCCCCTTGCAGAGATAAATCTGCTGCCCCTGCAACCTGTGCAGATGGCAGCCAGCCCCTGTACACATGCATGGGGCCCATCTAAAGGGGAGAGAGCATGCTGGGACTCAGAAAGGGCCATGCCCAGGGCTCCCTGGCATAAGCATCCCTGTGCACTGGCACAAGACCATTTGTCAAGTGCCCATCAGTCCCTGTGGACCATGGAACTCCAGAGGCAGCAGCAAGCTGGGGAAAACACAAGGTTGAATTTTTGTGCCTTATTTTAGTTGTTTTCTCCTTTTGTAGGCCCTCAACCTAGGCACAGTGGGAGGCAATGATAAAGCAACCTCAAATCTCTTCAGTCCTGAGCATACAGAGTGGTGCAGATGACTCCTGGAGATAACAAAACCTGTGCAATTTCACAGGTATTCACACATGTGCTAAAAGGACAGGACCCTGCTGTGTCCCAGGGGATGAGGGACCATTTGTAGCCCACATGTCCAACAGCTCTCCTGGAGAAAATGGAAGGAAAGAGCTGTTTTTTCCAGGAGAACAGGAGTCCTGGCTGAGTCAAGTGCAGGATGAAGCTTTCCCCTGCCTCTTCCATGACCATGACCCTAAAGCAATGATTTTGCTGCAGTAAGAGGACTTCATTTACTTTTCTCCCATCTGATCCCAGTGACTGCCTTCCCCTTCCCTTGTCACTACCAAAACAGAGGCACTACAGAGAATGGTCCTTCCCTCCCATTCACACGTGGAGGTTTTCATGGGAGCCTGATGCCACAGTGTCTCATCCAGCAAACATGGATCCTCCAGAAGGGAGCAAGGAATGTAAACAGAGGAGCTGGTGACCTCATCCTTGGTGAAAACACACTGAATTCATCAGTGAAGATGAAGCCTCACAACACTCTCTCGATATGCTCCTTCACTGCAATGAGTATCCTGAAGATCACAAAGCTCCTTCCATGGTGATTGATAGTAGGTAACAAGCATTTTTATGCTACACTGATAGCAGCACAGCAACACCCTTTAAAGAGTGTTTAGAGAGGGAGAAGTGACAACACAGTTCTCATGACTGGCCTAGTGCCTAGAGGATGATGTGTGCTGGGCTGAGATGTCAGGACAGACTCTGAGCCTGTCACTTTCCTTTGACTGAAGTGTCAAATATTCCTCTGTTGGATTCCCATCAGTTGCAAGGGTTTCCCCTAAAGCCATCATACCAAGCTGATGCTATTTAAAATACACTGCAGAAGTCTGCTTCATAGATGGCCAAGATAAGCCCATTCATTGATAGAGCATTCTGGTTTCAAAGCATCTTGTGACACCCAGTACAATTTGCCCAGACACAGTGAAACACCTGGAGATCTCTTCTGTGAAACTCAAAACTGCAAATCTTAAAATTATGGAACCCTTGAGCCAAGACGCAAAACAATCTTCACCAGATAACTACATAAACATTCAGGAAAGAGGAAAATATTTGCCTCCTGCCCTCCCCATACTGCCTCAAGAAACATTCTTCCTGAGATGCTCCCACATGGTCCTTGTGACATGCTCTTAAGTGCTACCCTTCTCTCCCAATCATGTATTGCAGCTGCAGTGGGTGCAAAGCCTGCAAAGTGACACAGCCACTGCCAAACTGCCAATGATCTATAGAAGTTTTCTCTTCTCCAAGCTGGCCTTGATCTGAACAACTTCTTCAGCAGACACAAATGGAAATTAAGTCTTGCTGCAAAAGAGGCTCACAAAACTTGCTTAAATTCCCCTCAAATAGCCTACCATATCCAGGGCATGAACCTTGCTACAGCAGGTGTAAAATTCATCCCTACTCTACAATTCATTCTACTCTACAGCCATCTAAAGTGTATATATATAGTATATATACATAGTCTAAGTGAGCTGGCTAGGGCCATGCCGTATCAGATCAACAAAAGGTATTTGCAGCATTGGCATCTGCATCTGAACAGATCAGCACAGAACAGCTTTTCCAGTTGGTAAAGAATCTGCCACAGAGACAGGGAAAATGAAGGTGCAATTCACCTCATTCATCAGATGCATCTCACCTTAAGCCCCACTGACAACTCTGACAAGGCGTGCACCAACCACAGCAAAAACCAAACACTGCACTGCTGACCTGCACGAGGAGGTGGGGTGTGTGTGCAAACCATGTTATGACTCACTTGACCAATTAGTCAAATGGAAAGAAGCAGATAATTCCAGAGGGTAAAACTGCTCTCAAAGCCTCATTTCAGCATCTGAGATGTCACTGCCCCACCCCACCATGCTTCCAGTGGTTAATCCCCCATCCTTCTAGCAAGTGGAGGTAGACCAAATATGCCATATTTTGGCTTCCTGACCTTGTGCTTCAGCTCTCCCAGTAAACAAAGATGGGTTTGTGCTCATACAAAACAATGGACAAGGCACAGCCACACACATAGAACATCTCATAGCCCTTTCTCCACAGGTAGCAGTTTTTGACAACAGGGTTGGTGGAAACAGGGAGCAGCAACATCTTGAATGGCTCCACAGAGATTCATTTCACCTGAAGATGGTTATCAGAGCATGCAGAATGGAGTGGTACATTAAGCACAGCTGTATTAACATCTCAGTAAAACACTGAGACATCAAGACAGAAAATGCCGCATGGGCAGCTAATTTCCTAATTGTGCATTTACCTCTGGCAAAAGTGAAGAGACTGAAGGGCTTCATGAGCCATTCACAGGAACATTTGTAGGCATTACTGAGTAACTCAGGAACTTAATTATCTATTTTTAAATGACCTGTGTGATTTAGAAACCTATTTGGGCTTAAGGTGCCCTGGGATCTGTAATCCCCAATCTAGTTGCTCAGCTGGCACAATCTTGAGGTTACCATGCAAGACACTTATGTAGCTCTAAATATTTCTACCTACCCACTAAACCCACAAACATGCCCTGAAATTCAGCTTCTCAAACAGAGGCAAAACCCCAGCAACCACCTCCTTAACCTTATCTGATACCTGCTCAAGCTTTCCAAATGACAGCAAGAAGAAAAGGAAAGACATGGACCTGATGGAGCGGGGCCAGAGGAGGGCAACAAAGATGATCAGTGGGCTGAAACACCTCTTATGAGGACAGGCTGAAGGAGCTGGGGTTGTTCAGCCTGGAGAAGAGAAGGCTCTGGGGTGATCTTATAGCCACCTTCCAGTACCTGAAGGGGACCTACAGGAAGGCTGGAGAGGGGCTGTTTACAAGGGCCTGTAGTGAAAGGACAAGGGGTAATGGGTTTACATTAGAGTAGGTTTAGACTGGATATCAGGAAGACGTAGTTTACCTTGAGGGTGGTAGAGCAGTGGAATAGGCTCCCCAGGGAGGTGGTTGAGGCACCATCCCTGGAGATATTCAAGGTGAGGTTGGCCAAGGCTCTGAGCAGCCTGGTCTAGTTGAGGGTGTCCTTGCTCACTGCAGGGGACTAGATGACCTTTGGAGGTCCCTTCCAGCCCTAAACATTCTATGATTCTAAGAGTACACATTCCCTATGGGGTTCAGCAGGCTTTCAACACAAACACACTCCTGAGCATTTTTAGACAAACTACGTATATTTAGAGAAGTTATTATGCTTCTTGGAAACTTTTTGCAGTATTATTTACAAGGCTCAGAAGCAGTTTTTAGAGTCTGCTGGCAGTTCACAGCTCGAACCAAAAGGCACACCACTTATGAACCCTCTTACTAATAATGGCTCACAGGACTGGAAAGCCCCTGCACATCTCCCAGCCCCACATCACAGCAAGGGGACACGCCTGGGTGCTCCATTTGAATATGTACAGCTGAGGCTGCCCATGGGGAAGCACCAGATACTGCACGAGCTGCAATGCTGACCCCAGAGATGTAAGGTGAGCAGAGCAGGGGTTGGTGCTTTCATTTCTCTACCCCTGAAGTATTTCCACCAAGTAATGGTCAAGAGCACTCAAGAGTTTTAGTATTTTTTCAGGCATGTCACTGTAGGAGGATGTGTCCTAAGTGGAAAAATATACCAGTAAAATTCCCAATGTCCCTACCATTGTGTTCAATGACTCATGCTACATGATGCCCAAGAATCAGCCCCCCCATCTCTTTCCCAAAGAGCAACACCAGATTATCACTCAAAACAATTTAGTCCTGAGATCATTTCATGGCACAAAATTGACAGAAGGCCTTAAGAGCTTTTCCTACTTTCCTAGGCAAGAACTTAACAGAGCCTATTTTATAAGCCATCATTATGCAGGGGCTTCTACTACAACAGTTCCCAGAGCCAGCTGTAATTCAATTTATTTTTACAGCTTGAGCAGGACACAGTCTTTTACTCCAGGGTGGCACAAGTGCCTAAAGAACAAAAGCTCCTATACCGACCTCAGCACAAAACACCTTGCAAAGTGGATCCCAAGCTAATTCTTGCAAAGAACACAACCAAGTATCAAAAATCATAGAACTACAGAATAGTTTGGTTTGGAAGGGACCTACAAAGATCATCAGATCCAACCCCTCAGCCATGGAAAGGAACATCTTTCACTAGAGATCAGCTTGCTCTATGGTCAACACAGCCTAGCCTTGTACACTTCCAATGATGGGGCATCTGCAACTTCTCTGGGCAACCTCTTTGAGTGTCTCACTTTACTGCAACCAGTATTTTGTCCTTAACAATTCAAAATTAACATGCTGCAACAGCAGCTGCATTACCTGTTTCTGCACCTTCTTGCTTGTCATGCTGGAGAAAGAGGGTAATGGCTCTAGAAAGAAAACAAAAACCACAAAGAATCGAGGAAAGCCACTAATGGCATCTATTAAAAAGACAAAAATTGCATGCTGTCCTGGAGAATAGCCACATGGTTACAGCCTTTAAATACCAGCTTTCTTTTCAAGGTGACACCTTGAAGTACAGCTTGAAATGACACGAGCTGTCCCATACCCTGTACCCCGTTAAAGGGAGCAAAACCTCTTCTGTGAAGTCTTTAGATGAACAAACCGAGGGGGAAAAAAATGTGCCAGAGACCCAAAATATATTAATGGAACAGCATGGATGGTGGAATTAAGGTTCCTGACTCTTGGCAACATGCTACAGCTGTATAAAACAATATATTCATCTTGGCTGCACAGCTATCAATGGTCTAGCACGAGTCATCTGTAATACTTATCTAATGGTGAGTAAGCTGCTCCTGATGGTCACACTTTCCAGATAAATCTGTAAAGAAAACACGAAGGGAAAAAAAACCACAATCAGAACATGTTATTGAAGCAGTAAAAGGAAGGGGACAAGTACCTGAGCATCAAGACAGCACCCAAAGTGGTGGTGCAGGGGGGAAGTTGGTTTGGGGGTCAGATGAACCACACACCAGGAAGAGCAAAGACAACTATAAGGGTCCACATGGAGTATGAGTGATGTAGCACCTGTAACATAACCATTCTTGCTGGCAGATGCGGCAGCAAACACTGAACAGCAGAGGTCTATGATCCAACTTTTGAGATAAGGACTCAATTTTACAGAAGATAGGACAGTCTGGGGAGTTGTGCTCATCGCTTCCCTGATGCAAGCAGTGCTTGGTAGCAAGGAAGGACCCAGCACCTGGAAAAAAGCTTCTTGGGGTCACTGTCTATAAAATACCAAACAGCAGGGAAACCCCAACCCATTCACACATCCTGAATAGGTGGGCTACTTCCCCACCTCACCTTGTTTTCACTAAAGCTCTGCAACTAAACTTCAAATAATTCAATGATGTAGTTAATGAAATAAAGAGACAAAGCTGCCTTGTTCCAAATCTGTTTGATGAAAGCAAAAATGAAGTGCTGTGCTTGCTCTTTCATACCCAGCATGACCTTTGCATCTGCTGCCTGCCTGCACCTCAGTGGGCTTTGGTGAGCCACAAGAACTGAGACCGAGCCTTAGAGGACTTTCTCACTGGAGAAATTGCTGCTGTGTAGGCAGGGGAAATACCCCAAGGGTCTCCCAGGGGGGCCAAGTCATCACATGGGTATCTCACAGATTTTGGAGAGGTAGCTGGGGAGTGGGGGCAGAGAGGTAAGAAAACTGCAAACACGTCCCCAGATTTACACAACAGAAAGAGAAAACCCCAGGTATGAATCACCATGTCCCAACATCTCAGTCACCAAAGCATTTCACACAGGCTGTTGTTAAGGCCAGCAGGGAGGAGCCCACCTCCTGTCCTTGCAGCCCAGCTGCAAGGCTTTGTAGGGCAAGGAGCTTCAAGGAGGTGCTGTGACAGGCTTGCCTACAATCAGGCAGCAGGCATGAAGGCACAGCCAAGGGGCCAAGACAAACCCACCAAACTCTGAGACCTCCACACTCAACTGTGAAGCCCAAGATAGCCACCTCCATCTCCTTCTGCCTGAGAGGGACTGGAAAACCAAGAGCTCTGTCATGGCTAGGACAGTATTTAATAGAAATATAGAATAGTCTGGATTGTAAGGGACCTTCAAAGATCATCTTGTTTCACACTGCATGCCCCCAGCAGTGCTCAGGCTCACCCCCATTTTCCCCATGTGCCCCAGAGACAGAGGCTCTTGTAAGGCAAACACAGGAACTGGCCCCATCCAGAACAAGCTGGACCATGGGGTTTTTTTCTTGTTAAGTTTTGGTCAAGTCAGTGTTTTGACCTAGGTCACTGCAAGGTCATGTGAACCCTCATATTAATACCAGGGATGGGCTGGGAACCAATATGGGAGAGGAAAGTCAGCAAGATCAGCCCCTTTGGCATCAGCAGACTCACACCAGATGAAAAGGGCCACGTAACCACAGCCTTGGACAGTTGCTCTTGGCACTAACCGTCAACCTTGGACTAAAACTGATTCCTTCATGTGAGCACAGGCTCTGGATGGGGCCAGGTGTTTAGAAATAAAACCAGGCCAACTTATTCTCCTCTGAATCCTCAAACCCTCAAACTCATTTTCTTTACACAGTCTTCTTTTTTTTTTCTTTTTTTTTTTTTTTTTTTTTTAACATAGCATTTAGAAGGACCTTCCTAAAGCATGAACTTTTTCTTAATA
>JAOEGS010001816.1:42455-54961 GCA_025447755.1 Corythornis vintsioides | reverse complement strand
GGCCCGCCCGCCCCCGCCCCGCCGCTGCACGCCACCTTCTCGTGGCCGGCCACCAGCCGCACCAAGTAGCCCAGCGACACGAAGAGGTAGCAGGCGGCCAGGAAGATGATGGGGCGCTCGGGATACTTGAAGCGCTCCATGTCGATGAGGAAGGTGGAGACGGTGGCGAAGGTGGAGAGGAAGCAGAGCACGGACCACAGCCCGATCCAGAAGGCGGTGAAGGCGCGCTCGTCGGGGCTGAAGTAGGGGTTGTGGCAGGGCAGGGCGCAGTTGGCGATCTGCCCCGTCTTGACGCGGTTGTAGAGCGGGTGCCGCTCGCTGGACACCGACACCATGGGCGCCCGGCACTGGCAGCCCGGCTCGCAGGGCGGCGGCGGCCGCGGTTTACGCGGGGCCTCGGCCGGCGGAGCGGCGGGGGGAGGCTTGGCGGGGCCGCCGGGCTTGGCGCCGCGGAGCGGGGGCTTGGCGGGCGGCGGGGCGGCTGTGGTGAGGTCGGTGCGGTTGTAGTCCATGCAGAGCGTGTCCGGGCTGCCCTGCTCGGGGAGGCGGTCGCAGCGCATCCTATCGGGCCAGGCGAAGCCGTACTGGCGCATGAGCGGGGCGCAGCCGGCCTTGGCCCGCTCGCAGACGCTGCGGCAGGGCGGCAGCGGCTTCTTGTAGTCCTCCAGGCAGATGGGGGTGTACATGCTGCAGAGGAAGAAGCGCAGGTCGCTGGAGCACTGGATCTCCACCAGCGGCCAGAACTGGTGCACCTCCAGCCCGGCCTCGTCCTGCGTGTCGTGGTTGAACTGGTTGGGCATGTAGGTGTAGTTGTAGCCGATGCCTTTGCAGAGGGGCACGGTGATCTCCTGGCACGACAGCTCCTTGGCCGAGGAGGAGGAGGAGGAGGAGGAAGAGGAGGACGCGGCGGCCGAGGCGGCGGCACAGCCGGCGCGCTGCAGCAGGGACAGGGCTGCCAGCAGAGAGGCGATTTCCAACAGGTAACTCCACTCCATGCTCGGCGGCGGGCGGCGGCCCCGGCTTCTCTTCCCGTCCCGGCTCAACAGCCGCGGAGAGCCCGGAGCCACAGCAGCCGCGGCACCCCCCCCTCGCCCCGGCTACCCCGCTGGGGGGCGGGGGTCGGTCCCCTCCGTGCCGGCCGCAGGTGAGAGGACTCGCGGTCCCCGCGGGGCTCCGTCGCCCGGGAGGGAGGCACCCGGGGAGGGGCCGCCGGAGGACGGGGGTCCGCTCAAGGAAGGGCCTTCAGCCGCCGTCGCATCGCTCCTCACGGTGCTGGCTGCGCGGGGGCCAGGGAAGGGGGTGTCGTCGCTTCTCCAGCGCCGGCGGAGAAGTTTCGCCGTCAGTCCCCCGCGCGGCGCGGTCGAGGTGGCTCAGGCGTCCCGGGGACCCAGCGGCGACCCCCGCGTTCCCACCGCCCCGAGCGGGCGGGCAGCGGCGGCGGGGCCGGGGCAGCTCCTCCTGCCGCCCGCCTAAGCGCCCGCTTCTTCGAGCGCCCGCCAGCCGAACGATCCCCGCTCTTCGAGCCGCCTCCTTCCCCTCCGCTGCCGCCCGGAGCGAAGCGGGAGCACTCGGCCGCGATCGCGCCACCTGAGCCACGGAGCGAGGCAGCTCCTCCGCACAACTTCTCGCTCCCCGGCCCCACTCTCACCGCTCCGGCCGCCGCGCTCTCATGAATATTTATAGCGAGCAGCACCGGGCTCCGCCTCCGTGGCCTCGGCCGCCTATCAGCCGGGCCCGGGCGGGGGGCGGCGGGGCCGCGCTCAGCCCTCCTTAAGGTGGAGCTGGCCCGGCGGCTGCGAGCGCGGCTGGCGCTCCTCGGTCCCCGCAGCCCGGGAGGGACGTGGCGGCCGCGGGTTGTTTTAGTTCTGTTGGTTTTTTTCCCGCCCGCACGGTGCGGTTCTGCGCAGTGAAAGGCTCCCTGCGGGCTGCTGCAGGGCGCTCCTTGTGCACGGGCTACGGGGCAGGGCGGGTTCAGCCCGGGACCAGCTGCAGCTCAGCGGCTGCTCGGGAGCCTCCCGGGAAGCGCCTCTCTTCTCCTCTCCTCAATACCCCGCGTGTGCGAGCACCGTAAACGTTGACCCCGCTCTGGGCGTGCGCGGGGCGCCTCGCACCGCGGTGCAAAGGTTACGCTCGGCCCGGGTCCCGCACGTGTCCGTCATAGAAGCGGGAGAGCCGCGAAGCTCCGGGGGCACCGAGCGGTGCCCTGGCCCCGCCCCCTGGTTATGGACACGCCCCCTGGTTATGGCCACGCCCCCTGGCCACGCCCCGCCGGGGTTCCCGCGTCTGCCGCGGTCACGTGCTGCGGGGCCCTCAGGGCGCATGCGCGAGGCGTCGAGCGAAGGGCGGGGCAGGCGGAGGGCAGCAGGAGTGTGAGGGGAGGCCTCGGCGTGCACGCAACGGGGTTCCCGAGGTGCGGGCTGTCGGGAGAGATTCTCCTAGGCCACGCAAGGTGCGCACCCGCACCCCTGCCCCACCGGCGGCCGGATTTCCCCGCGGGATTGCGGCAGGTGAGCGCTTCTCGGTGGGGGAAGCGGCGTGGTCACCGACAGGGCAGCTCCCGCGGTGAGGGGTGCTCGGTTCGGTGCCTTCCCCGCCGGTGAGCGACCCCGGTGGGCGCGCACACGCGTCCCACCCCGCGGCTCCGGGAGGCCGCTTGCGGCTGGGCCCGCAGAGCCTTTCCCGGCAGCGCGGCGCCGGGGGCGGCGTCTCTGGCTTGAGGAGCCGCGTGTAGCCTCCGCAAGCTGCGTGACCCGCCCGGGGGCCGCCTTCTGAGGCAGCAGCAACACCGACACCCCGGCGGGGAGGGGAGGGGGAGAAACCGGTGACTCCTCCCTCCTAGAACCGCCCCGCCTGGGGCTCCCGCGGGGGGCTCCCGCCGGCGGCCGTGAGGGGCCCTCAGGGGTGTGAAGCGCCGCGCGCGCTTCCCGCCCTTCCCGCCTTTCCTGTTCCTCCCGCTCTGGGCTGCCCTGAGGGAGACTCGCAGCCGCCCCCCTCAGCGGAGAGGGGAGTTTTCAGCGGGGTCACCACCCTCCTCCCTCCGTCTCCGAGCCCCCTTAAGGGGAGCGGCGGCGGCGGGCCCGTCCCGGGGGGTTGTCGGTTCCTCCCAGGACGGGGCGTTTGTTTGTTAATTGCCGCGCTGTTTGCGCTTCGCGCTCGTGTGGAGCTCACGCTGGGCTTGTAATGACTGTAATCTCGGCAACACGCCGCTCGGGGGTGGCGGCTCGGCGGGGTTTTTTGTCTTTGAGCCGCGTGAAATTGTTGTGATTCGCCGCCTTTCCAACCGCGGGGCTGCGGGGGTACCGCGGGGGGGGAGGTTGCGGTGCAAAGCGGCAGATCGGACACCGGGAGGAATGGAAACGCTTGTGGCAAAACAAAAAAACAATCCTCGGTGTGCTGGCTGTGCTGACGGGATTCTCTCCAGCGCTGTCCGTCTGTCTGTCCGCTGAAAGGAACACGCGGATTACCCCGTTAGGAGGAAATGGGCGGTAATGGGGCGATAAACGCCGCTGTGTGTTCATCCAGCTCCTTTGCACAGCCTCCCTCTCCCACCTGAGAGGAGCTTTGGCCGTCTTGGTGCTGGGGGAATTGCTCGAGGTTTTCTGTTTCCTACCCCCCTGGCTGTGAGATCAGTCCCGCTTCCACCCGTCTTATTTCTGGTGGAAATCAGAACTTTTCCAGCAGTAGAGCGTGGTTGTTGTAGTGTTAAATTAGTTAAAACCCCACTGGAAAAGCGTTAGTAGCTTGAGAAGTGCCTAGAGAAGAAAACGTAATGAAAAAGTTGTCACCTGGTTGAGATCTCTGTGACTGAGAAAGGATTTTAAGTCTCTTTTCAGTCCCTGGATGTGATGCTTCATTTGAAGAAGTGACTGTTAGAGTTGAGTACCTCGCTTTCAAACCTCTGCAGAGTGTAGAGTCTAGTCAGGAGAGCTGGGTGAGTCTAAATTACTGCTCTGTCAGGATTCCTATTGCCTGTTACAAAGCACCTTTTTAGGCTGAACTTAAGCTGTGCACCGGGGAGACAGCAGATGTGAGGTGATGGCTTCCAAAAGCAACACAGATGCTGTAAAATTTCCATTGCAATATTCCAGCGAGGAAACTCAGGAGACAGGCTGAATGCTCCAGTTTAGAATTACACTCCAACTCTCCTAGAAAGAAGAGAATACCAGGTTTCTCAACACTGCACTTGGCTCCCTTTCCACTCTTGTTTTCTAATGCTGTGGAAAGTGAAGCTGCACAAAGATTCCGTGTGTCTGGAATGACAACGTGGGTACTGGGGGTGATTTAGCAATGACTGCCCATCCAAATTCCCCAGTAAAACCATGGGAATTGCTGAGGTTGTCCTGCAGGTATTGAAAACAGCCCAGCTGTGGGGAGGCTGCTTGACTTCGTGTGCCTGAAAAGCAGCCTGGATATCTCAAGGCTGTGGAATCCCAGCCCCTTTTTATGTTCCTCATATCCTGAGACTTCCCTGAAGTCAGTAGAGGTGCCGAGGTGAAGGAAATCGAGGGTCAAGCCTTGAAAATGGGCTGTGTGTTTATTCCAGAAAACACAGCAGCTGCCTCTCCTGCAAAGTTGAGGTTTCCTGGAGCAGCACAAATGACTTCAGACCACTTTCTGCAGGGATTTCAAAACAGATGTCCAGTCAGAAGCAGAAAGCCAGCAAGAATCTCACCAACACTTTAACAAGTAGATAACACTTCCACAAGTCTTTCTTGCCACAGGTAGGGATGCTTCTTTTATTCAGTCATTGAGGTTTGTCTCTGGCCCCTCTAGCATAAGCTTAACTTTTATGTGCTTTGCATTTGGGATTATGTGGATCACACCAGACCAGAGAAAAATAACTTTAGAGCAGTGTAGTTTGAGATTAGTAAATTGTTTTTTTTAAATGCTTTTTTTTTTACTTAGAAGAAAAAAAAAATATGGAGTATTTTATTTATTTAGCAATACAGATGTTTAGTTTATAAAAAAATAGCTTTTTAATTCCCACCTCCACATTCTCCAGTAATTTTTAGGTGGCATTGTCTGCATTGGATAGGCCAGTGAATGGTGCTTTTATAGAAATGTCTGAAAAGAAGAGCTCTGTCCATGGAAATTGTTCAAATAATCTTGTTAGAAGGAAGCCTTGACTGAAGGCAGTAATTTCATGGATTAAAGCCAGAAGGGGCTGTCTTCCTATCACAGGGCACAGAGGCTTTATCCAGAGGCTGTCTATGCAAATACTGGTTGGATGCAGGGGATTTTACGTGGCCAACACATTGAACAGCACCATGAAACTGAGAAACTTTTTGAGGACAGGGTAAATGGGAGCAGGAAAAAAAGGTATTTTTACAGGCAGCTCAGTAGACAGTGTAAGGTGGAGTTGTGGCATCTCAGCTTTTCCCTAAAAAGTACCAATTAAAAGCAATAAAAAGTACTTTTATTTATAATATATTCTTTTCTTTCACGTGCCATGTGTACCCAGAGCTGAGCAACATGATGGGAAGTCCAAGCATGGGGAGTAAAAATCCAGCACTCTAAAACTTGCAAATAAACAGAGCTAGGAGACTCCAGTGTGCATATATGTCATATTTTGATATATATTTTTCCTTTTTCACACACAAAAATGAAATAGCACTGACACATCTTTCATTAGGGAAACAATGCAGGAGGGAGGAATGCAAGAAAATACAGATTAGAGTGATTATGAAAGAGAAGTGCTCTTGAGGGCAATCTTGTAATTTTTTCTTGTTTTAAAAATTATTATTCATTCTATTTTCTTTTTTTTTTTTTTTTTTCCCTTTATTTAGCAAACTGTCTTTATAATCAGCCTGTGCTGCAGATTGCAGTGCCTCACAGTGTGATGTTTCACACATGACAAGTCATGGAACTTCTCAAGACACTTTGTCCTGAGTGAAACACTCCACTGATTAAGTGCCACCATATTTGGAGAATAACACAAATATGCAGTGCAACTGCTGACCATATTTGAATGTATCCATGGCAGCTGCACCACAAGACTCAAAGCTTCTCCAGACTGTTGTGCCAGTGACTTCTGTGGTCATATTTGTGATTCTTTCTCCACACACCATCAACATTAATGCTCCTTGCTCCCTGCAGGTTGGCAAGGCTGTTTGGGCAGCCTGCAGTTCTGGAGACCTCAGTTTAGTAAGGAGCTGTGGGGTGGGAAAGCCCAGTGGTGGGAGCAGAAGGGAAAGGCTGAGCTGAGGATGCTCCATCAGGCTAGTTGAGCTGAGGCACTGCAGTCCACTTTGATTGACTGATTTCTGCATGAACCACATGGAGACATTAGTTTCCATGTATCCCCTCTCACACCCTGCTAATTGAAAGAGAAGTCAGTATGGTGATGCATTTACAAATAAGAATTGAGGTAAAAAACAACACTCTGAGTTGGTTTAGGATAGGATAAAACCCAGAAAGGAGGCTGAATCTGTGTAACTGATTTGAAGTGTCATTAAATCCCTGAATGGTACAAAGTTGTTCATAAATTCTTGCACTGAATAAGTAAATTCTTACTATACTAATAGTACAATTGAAGGGAATCATGTTTTCTCTACATGTCTGACGTGGAGATATTTGAAGTTTCACTGCTTCTAATCCCAGTTTTTGATGGAGGATGGACAACAGTCATTTGAAAACTATTGAGTGATAAAAATCACACTGAGAAATTCTTCCTGAAATTACTCATTGCCCTGCAGTTAAAATGGAAATAACAAACATATCTTTCATCACTCATTTTGAATATTTATTCATTGTGTTTCACTGACTCTAAAGACACTTTTTTATCTCTGGGGTTAGATCCTGACTAATCATTCACTGTGCTAATTTTGCTGGGACAACACAAATGGCTGGTGGTTCCAAATATGAATAAGAACAGCAGGCTCAGGCTTGTGCTAATTCTGATGAATAAATTGGCCTGGAGAATTAAAAGTCAGGTTAGCACTTTGACTGTCTAACATTATCCAGTGAAAAGATGTTCACTCTGTGCAAGGAATCCCCATTAGGCAGCATTTGGTACTGACCTTTCTTGCCAGCTTTGCTGCACAGTTTGTATTCCCAGTAAGTGTAGTCATCCTTTGGGTCTCCATTCTTGCCTTTGCATGTTAGGCTGGTTGGGCTTTTATCACTTGGAGCTCATACACTGAATTCTCCAGTCTAATGAGCCCTTACTGGTTTTGTTTGGGTTTAGCTTCTTGGCTTTTGAACAGCCCTGCTCACAGGACTGCTGTGGAAAATGTGAACCATTTTACTGCTGTGTAAAGTTGGGTTTTTTTCTGATTTGTGTGTGGATGGATACAGCTGCCTGCTAGGCTGGACTCTGCAGGTTAATGAGCAAGACCTTGCTTGACCTGTTCTATTTCTTGCATGAATTTTTGATTAAAAAATACCAACGTATTTTGTTGTTTTTGTCTTAATTTTCCAGGAAAACCAGAATGCAGAGGACTGGAAGCTTTTGACCAAGAACTAAAACATCTTGATTTGGAAAATATTACTCTAGTCCTCTTCTGACATTATAATCTGGAGAGCTGCTCATCCTGTTCTGCAAGCACTGACACTGCCATGATCATCCCTCCTCTGCTGGAAGCAGGGAATCCCTGGAAGTGCTGGAGGGTGGGAACTGTCATTTCCCTGGGCAGCCTAGCTGATAGGGATCTGCCACATAAAGCAGGTAAGCCACAGATTTAATGAGATGCTACACTAGTGTTTCTTAATAACATTTTTTGTTTTCAATCAAAATATTTGGGTTTGTAAGTTTGGCTTTTTGGTAATGAAAGTATATTTGCAGAAGCTTACACTCAGGAGTGCCAAAAAAAACCCCAAACCAACCAAAAAAAAGTGTTTAGCAGAAAGCCTCTCTTCCCATCAAAAATAGATGCAGTGGAAAATTTTTCAGCAGCCCTATATTTAACCTCCTTGGATCCAAATGCTGTTGTTGGAGTGAGGGAGGCTCACAGAGGGTTTTTCTTGCAGCTTTTGTTAGGGTATCTGTTTTTTCACTCATGGCATCTGCCTCCTTTTCCAGCTCTATTCACCCCTGTGATGATTCTTGCTGTTGCAGTATTTCCCTGTGCTCAGGACACCAGTTGCTACTGGGGTCTGCAGACTCTAAAGTTTCTTTCAAGGGCTGTGTCAATCTTGCTTTTTTATTTTGGTTGGATTTGAATAAGCAAATGTTAATCAGCTGTATCCACTAAGCACTGAGTAGGCACAAACCAGCATCCCAGCTGCAGGGAGTTCAGAGAAGGGTCTGCAGAAATTGTCTCATGAGGGGCAGCTGAGGGAGCTGGGGTTGTTTGGTCTGGAGAAGAGGAGGCTGAGGGGAGACCTCATTGTTCTCTACAGCTCCCTGGAGAAAGGCTGCACTGAGGTGGGTGCTGGTCTCTTCTCCTAGCTCTCTGGTGATGGGATGAGAAGAAATGGGTTTAAGTTGCTCCAGGGCAGGTTTGGGTTGGATATCATGAACAGTTTATTTCCTGAGAGAGTGGTGAGGCCTTGGCACAGGCTGCCCAGGGAGGGGGTGGAATCACCATCCCTGGAGGGATTCAAAAAGCATCTAGCTGTGGCACTTCAGGGCATGGTTTTGTGTTCCTGATAATGTTTAGGAGCCAGTTGGACTTGAAGGTCGTGTCCAGCCTTAGTGATCCTGAGATGCTGTGATCACTGCAGTAGAGTTGTTCTTTGCCCAGGGCAGCTTTGTTTTGGGATGCTGTGGATACAAACATTAAATGGGACTTTAAGAGGTAATGGTTTCTTTGCTCCTTCTCCTCTTGGCTTTGACTTGTGGCTGCTTTCAGAAGCAGGATACTGAACTAAACAAACCTTTGATCTGAACTGACATAGCCACTCTTGGGTAAGGAGCAGTACACTGATAAATGAGTAAGTGTGGGCTTTGGCAAGCTGGAATTTGGCAAAGTGTACCAGAAACTCTTTCCTCCAGGAAAAGTGTAAACCAGTCACAAGAGATGTGAGCCTGGGATAGAGAATTGCAGCTGAATTGTTGTGATTCTGGAGTCTTTCTGTTGGAAACTTGCTTCAGCTGTGTCTCAAATACAACTGTGAGCCTGTTTGGGTGCTCTTCTAAAGCTGCTGGGTAGAGCATTAGTGTGAGGCTTCTGCAGAGCTCACTGGGTTTGTATGAAGACAAGAAAACAAAGCAAATACTGAAAATTAAGTAGGAAAACTGTGAGTGTGACCCCCATGAGTTTTAGTCCGTGCTGTGTTCTGTCCTTAGTGCAGTGTTAGAATGCAGGCTGCAGCCAGAATCTATCAGCAACTGGCAGCATGTGGTGTTTCTTCACCAAAAAAGTTGATTGTTAGGCTTTATTGCTTGGTTTGCATCTTAGCACTCTCACACAAATGTCTTTGCAGGTATTTTACATTTTGTTTTCATGTCAGTTTCATTTCTACCACTTCATGACTGTTGAGCAATGCTGTGCTTTTTTTAGCCTCCACAGGCATTAATGAACAAGTCTGGACATGAGCTAATGGTTAGTTTTGTAGGAGAGCAGCTATTTATTATCTCTTTATTTTTAATAAACTCTTTAGAACTGTAATGTTTACCTTAAACACGTCTAGTTCTATTCCATAAGTTTATTTGGTGGTCATGTTGACCAAAATCAATCTCCTTAATTTATTTTCCTGAGAGGATATACATTTCTCCTTCAAATTTCTGTCAGCAGAATTGGATTGTAGTAGATTGTTAGCAGATAACCAGTAATTTCCCTCTTCCCTGCTATTATTTTAGGCTTATTTTAAATCAATATTTGCAAGGAAAGATAATAGTGAGGCAACACTTGGAAGGAAGAAATAGTTTGAGTATTGTTCATAAAGAGATTCATCATTCTAGTAGTGAAATGAGGGGAAAGGAGAGCATAATATTGAAATACAAGAGGGAGGTCCTGTGGTACCACATCCCAGCTGTTCATGAGTGGAATTCAGATACTTAGCTTTACCTCAACTAATTATTTAAGGAAGAAATGTTAGTACATTGGAATTAATGAGATGGAAATAGCAAGAATAGTAAGAATTGGGTTTGAAATCAACATGTGTTCACAAGCAATTGGACTAAGACTGTTAAATTCCTTGAGTAGAAGGCAGTGACTACTTAAACTCCAAGGAAAAAAGATTAATACCTCCTGCAAAACTTTCTCATTGTCTGTATGAATCTCTTGTCTGCTTTACACAGCTGCTTGTGCTGTCTCACTGGTGTTTTGGAAACAGAGCATTTTTACAAGGCTGACTAATGTGGATTGGGATATAAGAAATAGTGGTTGTTTGTAGTAAAGCTGAATATTACCAATTTGCACTTGAAAATTAACTGCTCGCTTCTGTGTATGAACAAAATGCCATTAGGTTTGGGTTTGTAATTAGCAAATGCAGAGTTGATCAGAAATCCCTGGTACAGTGCATGGAGATGAGGTTAGGCTGTGCTACAGAATAATGGGATAATGATGATTTCCTTAAGAGACTACAAAAGCAGCATCTAAGTTTCCACTGACATTTATTGACACAGAGCATCAGTTGGGAGCCCCATCAAACTTCCTATTTTCTTCTGTTTACCACCCCCTGCTTTTATTTACAGTCAGCATATCTGTTAATTAGCCTCGGGTAGAGCCAGCTCTTCTAAGAACATCTCTTGTCTTCCTGGTGATGGCCCCATGAGGTGACCATGTACAGACAGTCTGGGAGAGAATTAATCTTTAACTCATTAATTTCACTGCCTGAAGTGGTTTAGCTCTGCAGTTTGGATTTGGAGAAGCATTGCCCTTGACTCCCATTGGCTTCAGTGTCATGAGCACAGCCCAGAGAGCTCTCAGCATCTCAGGGTTCCCTCACTGGAAGTCACATTTTGATTGTAGTTTATTGGTTTTTATGATATTCAGACCAGAATGCAGATGGCCTATTGGTGAGTTCCAGGGACATGCTTTGTATCACTGAGGTTATTTACCTACTTTTCATTGCACTTTGCAGAATAAAATCACTCCTCCATTTCCCCAGTTGTCTTTGTTGCACAGTATCTGAATGCTTTTTTTTTTTTTCCTGAAGAAAATATGATGTAATGGTTCAATTCCTGCATCTCACAAGACAGTCTGTAGGCAGCCAAGCTGTGGAGTCTCACCCACCTCACAAGAGGTGTATAGACAAAACCTGAATGCTAGAGCTGGTGGTTGTAAAGCACTTACAGCCCAGCTTCTTTATTAGAAAAGAACAAAATTTGTAGCTATAATTCCAGGAAAAATTCGGGAGCATGCTTCAGAGATCTGCCCAAGTCTCCAAGATGCCCTGGAAGTGCTCTGAGAGGTGTGAGCTGATTGTGTCTCACACTTGGGTGTTGGAAACCTTGTTGTTTCAGTGTTAATGGTTGTTTGCTTCACCTGAAACCTAAGGAAGGCTGAGCCACTTATCTGGAGGTGATGTCTCAGTGGTGACCAAGTTCCTCACTGTGGCCAGAATGCCATTTATTGCTTCTCCATCCTCCAGTTGAGTAGCCAAACTCTAAAGATAATAATGATAAATAAAACCCCCAACCCTACCCAAACCAACAGTATAACCCCTGGAATCTATTATTAATTAATCTATTAAGTTATTCAGTGTAGCATGACTTTCTCCAGTGTGGAAGTACTTGTGCTCTGGAATCTATTATTAATTAATCTATTATCTAAGTTATTCAGTGTAGCATGACTTTCTCCAGTGTGGAATTATTTGTGCTGATCTAAATCACTTTGTGCTGCTCCAGCTGCATCCCAATGTCCAATTCTTGTGGGTGTGCAGACCCAGGTGAGGGAACTCAGTTCTAAAGGAATTAGAAACCCTAATTCAACTTCCTAAGGCATCCAGGGTGCTGTGAGAAGACAAAATTCCTGGTGGCTCATGGCTATCATCTTTCAAATCGTGTCAAGGCAGCAACAGGATTTTTTTGCACAGATTTCCTTTGACATACAGCCTCAATAAGTATGGAAATTACAATTTAAATCTTTTTTTTTCTTGCCAAGCAGTGCAGTGCCCAAATTCATTGAATTTCAACTTTTTTTTTTTTTTTTTTTGCTTTTCCCTTAATGTTGAAAGACAGATATGCAAATTTTACTAACAATATGCATGGTTAAATTTAGCTGTAAATTCCAGTCAAAGATTTCTGCTTTGTTTATTGTCCAAGTCAATATGTCTGTGGAGAAAACCTCCTGCTGTGCAAGAATACACAGTCAGCTACATGGAAAAGTGGAAAGTTTAATTATGAGAGTTTATTCTGCAGAAAAAAACCAACCATACAGTAAAGCAAACACTGTTTTTTGGGTTGTTTTTTCTTCTTATGACTTCAGCTAACAGCAGCACAATGACAGTGGTTTGTTTTGACACTGCTACACCAGACAAACCACTTGATTTTTCTGTAACCTGGGCATCTGTGTGATGAGCTTCCCTGCCACACTGCCAACTGTTGGGAGGGAGCTCTGGAGCTCAGAGTGCAGCCCCCTGGCAGAGCAGGGGCACCCAGGGCAGCCCCCACAGGAACA